>BQNB010048348.1:3355-41708 GCA_026074375.1 Tanacetum coccineum | reverse complement strand
AGTAGGTGTACAGTCCTTGTATGACACAAATACTAATTAATACTAATCACTAATGAAACTGTTACATGATAATTACTAATGCAATCGTTTAACTAATAATCCTTTATTAACGACGGTACTTTGACTTCTTCATCTTTAAGCAGGCAGTACTTTGACTTTCAACTTAGCAGTACTTTGACCTTCTGACTTGTATTTCCCAACAATTACCATTCTAGCGTGTAAATACTGAAATTATCAATGTACTTAATAAAACATAAAAATGACAGTAAAAGAGCCTTGTGAGATTAATGAGCTGAGATCCATTTGAACTTTGTTTTCTTCAACACATCATATATATTAGTCGAGCCCGAATCGAGCTCGAGCTTGTGAAATTTATCATGAGCCGAGCTCGAGCTCAAAATACGAGGCTCGAAACAAGCTCGAGCTCTGGTAGACTTAAACCCGGCTCGGCTTGTTTCCACCTTAATCGAAACCATGTTTAACCTTAGAAAGACAAAGAAAAAAAACTAAATAGAATTTCTCTTTTAAACATTCAAAAATTTTTGCCCGCTAATTCCTATTCTAAAAATTTTAAAATAGGCGGGGTACTCTATGTCAAATTTTCAGTTTCCTAATCCATTATACATAACCGACTCCCCAAAATCTACTCCATTACTATTGTGGTGCCGTTCAAAAATTAACTCTTCTTTCCCAAATCCCAGTTCACAACAGTGACCATCTTCCATTTATCTTTTTATCATAATCAGGTGATAGTCGTTTTCCAATGTGGAGGTATCGATCATTAACAACGTTTGTAAGTAACTCTTATTTTACAGAGATTATATATAGTGTAGATCCGTTTTTGTGATTGTATAATCTTTATATTACTTGAAATCCTATTGACATGTCAAATAAAATTAAAAAAGAGTTAATTGCATAAATGGTCCATGTGATCGTCCGAATTTAACGAAAATGGTCCATCAAACTTTTTTGTAACGAAAATGGTCCCCATGGTTGTGAAACATAACGGGTTTGGTCCCTATAGGGACCAAATCCGTTATGGGTCCTGGGGACCAAAACCGTTATGAATCCTCTTACCACAGGACCAAACCCGTTATGTTTCACAACCATGGGGACCATTTTCGTTAAAAAAAGTTTGAGGGACCATTTCCGTTAAATCCAGACGACCACAGAGACCATTTATGCAATTAATTCATTAAAATATAGAATGTTACGAATAGTTTTACATTATTAGACCTATGAAAATTATTGTAAGAAACTAGATATTAATCATGTTTGTTATGAATAGATAAATATGCAAGACTTTCATGACACTATATGGTTCATATGTTTTTGTTCCTGTGTATGATTATTATTATTTTTTGATAAAGTTACTAGAGAGGAAATGTTAACCCTCATGATATTATGTGAAGCATCAAGGCAATCAAGACATGGGTAGCAGGTTATATATCTTTAGTTTCTTAAATTTGTAAGAGAAAATTATAAGATTGTTATGATCATGATAAAAGTTATCCTAATTCAATCAGAATGAATATTATTATTTAAAGATTTTATGTGTGTAACAGGTCTAAATACATTCGATTATAATGTTTTATCCTTTCACGCTAATCATTATTTTGTTTCTCATTAACGGTTTGAGCTTTGATCTATTTACATGCCTCACTAACTATGATTTTCACTTTTTTAAGGAAAGGAGAATATACCGAGGCAATATTCATTGAATTGTTCTCATGAGTCATGAATAAAACAAGCTGATGTGATTTCAATTTTCAAGGTACTTGCATTCTTAATAAGAACAAGACTCCATTACTCTGTAATTTGTAAAACATATGCAATAATTGCACATTTGTTGACATGTTTATGTTTTATTTGTAGGAAAAAAATTATGTGTGTTCCGGCTATAACAAGCGTAATCAACTTAATGCAAGTATCCCTTCTATATACTACTATAACTTTTTATTATGCATCTATACATCAAGTTGATACTATGACTTTATAGCTCAATTTTCTCTTTACAGTGACCATATTACACATTACTAGATTCGAAAGTGACAGAAAAGTCATAGGCCATTTGAAGTATTTCAAGTGAGGATTCAATCATTAGGCTAATTTAACTCCTTTGTTAATTTGTTTTTACACTTTGTATTGCTGTATGTACATAGAACTTTGTAGATATCTTATACATATTTCTTATGCTTTCACTTTATTTTATGTAGGCTTTATGAAGACAATATCCATTGAGACTTGCTTATTTACTGATCGTAGTGAAGCTGCTTAGTGTTTCTTAATAGAATATGATAATTCACCATTGAAGGTTAATTGATTTGCTTGTCTTCAATTGATAACAACTATCCTATATATAGGATATAAGAGACCATTCTAGAATCGTTACCAAGGGCTTGAGCCCAATATAAATTAATGACTAATAAATACTAATAAATGTCTTGACTTGACTTGGATGATGATTATTGACTCTTGACTTTTATTGTTGAACGTTGACTTGATTTATACAAGGCTAATACTCCCCCTCAGTGTGAGCGGGAGATCTTTGGACGTTTAGGCTGGAGCAAAACTTAAAAAATAAAGCTGTGGGGAGACCCTTAGTAAAAATATCTGCATACTGAAATCTGGAAGGGACATGAAGCACACGAACCTGACCGGAAGCAACATATTCTCGAACAAAATGAATATCAATCTCGATGTGTTTAGTACGCTGATGCTGCACAGGATTAGTAGACAGATACACAGCACTCACATTATCACAATAGACAAGAGTAGCAGTAAAGAGAGGAGTGTGAAGTTCAAGCAACAAATTCCGAATCCACGCAGTCTCAGCAACAACATTCGCAACACCTCGATATTCTGCCTCAGCACTAGAACGAGACAATGTAACCTGCCGTTTGGCAGACCAAGACAAAAGGTTATCACCAAGGAACACACAATACCCGGAGGTAGACCTACGAGTAACAGGGCAACCAGCCCAATCAGCATCTGTATAAGCAGTGAGTTGACTAGTGGATGAGACATAAAGCTGAAGTCCATGGTCAATAGTCCCACGAACATAGCGCAAAATACGCTTCAAAGCAGTAAAATGTGGATCACGAGGATCATGCATGTAAAGACAGATCTGCTGCACAGCATAAGATATATCTGGGCGTGTGAATGTCAAATACTGAAGGGCACCTGCAAGGCTTCGATATAAAGTAGGGTCACTGACAGGGTCACCATCAGAACCGAGTTTGGACTCAGTGTCCACAGGGGTCTTGCATGGGTTACAATGCTGCCGTGACCCGGTATATAAACGATTAACCAACATTGTTCATCACAAGGAAAGTGGTGTTGAGGACTTCCTACATAACGTCATTAGATAAGACTGTGAAGGATGCATTATAGTGAAGCAAGCAAAACTACCTTTTCCAACATGGAAAAGCAAAGAGGGACTGAAGATGTCTTAGAACTATCAGACTGACTTATTGGGCTGATGAGAATGGAGTCACTAGCTGGAAGTAAGTATTTTCTGTTGTTTATGGATGACTTTAGTAGAATGAGCTGGGTTTATTTCTTAAAGTATAAATCAGAAAGTTTCGATTACTTAAAAAAAATTTAAGGCCCTCGTCGAAAAGCAAAGTGGAAAAAATATTAAAATACTTCGCATCGATCGTGGAGGTGAGTTTCTATCAAAGGAATTCAATGAATTATGTGATGAGCAAGGCATCCAAAGGCAACTTACAGCTCCTTATTCTCCCGAGCAAAATGGGGTAGCCGAGAGGAAGAATCGCACTATTGTCGAGATGACTCGTTGTATGCTAAAGCAAAAGGGTATGCCAAACTTTTTTGGGCTGAAGGTGTTGCAACTGCCGTCTACATCCTCAACATTTCTCCAACTAAAGCTGTTTGGGATCAAACACCATATGAGGCTTGGATCGGAAACAAACATTCGGTAAGTCACTTAAGAGTTTTTGGATGCATTTGTTATGTTTTACTTACAGGTGAAAGACATAAACTGGATGGGAAGTCTCAGAAGCATGTATTCATTGGTTAGTGCACCAATCAAAAGCTTCAGGTTTTATATCACCTATACAGTAAAAAAATTGTCATTAATACGGAATGTGGTTTTTGATGAATGATGCAGTTGAATTTGGGATGAGAAATTGTTTTGGTTAATGCTCAAACGAAGTCTTCATCACTACGAGAATTAGAAAATGCCAAGCTCCAACAAGCACCTTCCACAAGTCTACCGTGCAATCTGCCCATCTACTCTACTCCAACAAGTTCAGCCACAAAGATCTCTCGGTCTTCACCTACAATACGGTAACAACGACCGAAACTGGTCCATATGGAATCAATGGCAACATCATCGAATAGCGCGGGCGAATATTCCCAGACGTCGTATTCAAATGAGTGGAGAGTCGTCATCAACCTCAAGATAAGTCAAACGTGATGATCCTTGATGATACTTTTGCATCTTTTTTCTGGTGATCCCGTTCCGTAGAAAAGGCCCTCGAACAGAGAAGAAGGAAAAACGCATAAAGATGAACTCGCAGCTATTCAAAGAAACAATACGTGGGAATTAGTTGATCTACTAGCAGGTAAACACTCACTTGGATTGAAATGGGTCTTTAAGACAAAATACTTAGCCGATGGAAGCATTGAGAAATATAAAGCGAGACTTGTAGTCAAAGGGTATGCACAACAACACGGAATCGATTACGAAGAAACCTTCTCTCCAGTATCTCGTTTCGAAACAATTCGTATAATTTTGGCGGTGGCTGTACAGTGGCAATGGAAGCTATATGAGTTTGATGTAAAGTCTGCTTTCTTAAACGGTGATTTAAAAGAAGAAGTCTATGTATGTCAACCACTCGATTTCGAAAGCATGTCAAATCCAAGCAAGGTGTTTCGTTTACATAAGGCATTGTACGGGCTTAAACAAGCACCACGTGCTTGGTATAGCAAAATTGATGATTTTTTTCTCAAAAATGGGTTCACGAGAAGTCAGCATGAACCAACACTCTATGTAAAGAAGCAAGGTACTGATCATTTACTACTTGTAAGCCTCTATGTTGATGATATGATATATCCTAGTTCTTCTTATTGGGTCGAACCCAATCATTGGGCTAATCCCAATCTGCTAGAAATATTAGACAGTTATAAAACAGTTATAGTTAGTTAAAAAAATTGTTTTTGGCAGTTACAAAATGTAAAGACATGTCTGTTGGTTCATTCGAACCATCACAACTATTCAATCATGACCTTTGGTTATGTATAAATAGAACAAGTATGTAAACAAATCATAATGATGACAGATTTATAGAAATAAAGTTTATTTCATGTTTTTTGGTATATCTTGATCATAGATCCATAAAAAAAAGGGGCCAACATTTGGCATCAGAGCTTGTTTGGCTACAAACCAAAATCATCATATACCATTTTTTGTTCCTGTTTTTGAATCAAGAAAAATCCTTTTTTTTGGGACAAAACAATTTGCAAAATTCGAATTAAACACAAAATTAGAAAAACATATTTGTGTGTTGCAAACACTTTAGTATTCAAAAGAATCCAACTTTTGTCACCTAGGAATCAATCACTCTTGTGATTAATTTCAACCGGCATCAAAAGGGTTCATTTTTGTTTTTGCAAATTCCTGTCTCAAGAACATCAAACCGAAAAAACCATAACCCAGAATTATAAAAGGTTAGGCACTGTTACAAGGTCAAAACCAAGATTCAAAAACAAAAACAACATCGAAAGGATAACACATAAGTCATCATCAAATGGGCGAAATTAAATCATCAAAAAGGAATGGAAAAACGAACAACACCTTTTGAAGAAATCAAGAGTTGCAACCCTCCAATAGAAACATCAATACGATTTCGATTAACCCAAAAAACGGCTAAATTTTGGACGAATTTCATCAAGGATCCCCAATTTTTCGCGGGGGAAACCTAAATTTTGCACAACAAATCAAGGGGAACACACTGCTTCAGAACGTAAACAGTGGAGAAGAAGAAACGGTTAAAACCCGCCCAATCTTAAACGACGGTTAACCACCACAGTGAAAAGGAGAAAAGGAAGACCAAAAGGTCCCAAAGAGATGAACTCTCCCAAAAGACAAAAAAAAAAGGAAGCGATTTAAAACACAAAAGGACGGGTTAAAAAGGGTTATAAAAACCCTACTCAGGTTTTTAAATAATATAACCCCTCATCATTACATTTTATTCATAAGTAGATCCCTCTACATAATAGTTTTGCTTTTAGGAAAAGTTACTCCACTTTTATTTTTTTACAAATCTATATTAATTTTATAGATATAATTTTTTTTTGAAAAGTTACTCTTTAGTATAAGTTAGTATCTTTTCAAGGACTTTCAGATAAAAGACTAAGTTAAAATGGTCGGGAAAGACGACAATAAACTAGAAGTAGGTACTTCAAATAAACCTAATTGGGTCAAACAACCAATTTTTCAATGCCCTATGTTAAAAGGGGCAAACTACACAACTTGGGCAATACGAATGCAAGTTATTTTAGAAGCAAATGGACTTTGGGAAATGATCGAACCGAATGTAACAACTGAGGTCGATACAAAGAAAGATAAAACCAAAAACCCTATCTTCGCTACATCTATCAATCATTACCAGACGAACAGTTGCTAGAACCTGCTCAAACAAAAGGAAATGGTGCGTGGGTTACCACATTTAGGTACATCATCAAGCGTGTGTGAAGATTGTGTTATGCAGGTCTTAACCTTATTTTCCAGGATCGAATAATGATCAAACTACATCATGATGAACATCAAACAAGAATAAAAGAAAGGGAAACAAGGAAGATTGGGTTTGAACCCTTCTGCAGAATTTTATTGATAATGAATAAAGTGGGTTACAAGATTTGTTTATATGGAGGCCTATATATATGAGATGAAACGGTATGACTCTTGGTGAAGCGTCGTGATGGTTTGTAGAAACCAACATGTCTGTTCCTTTTATCAACCGTTCCTTTATCTAACCTAATCTAGGTTTTCGGGTATGGGCTCTAAGTAAACATGTTCTGGGCCTGCGATTTTTGGCATAACAGACATTAAGTCCAACAGATTGTCTTGTGGGTAAACAACAAAGGAACCCATTTCCTCAAGAAAGCACATGGAGAGCTTCTCAGGTTCTTGAGCTTCTTCATGCTGATATATGTGGGCCGATCAACCCTTTATCAAACAGCAACAAAAGGTACATAATCACTTTTATTGACGATTATAGTCGTAAAGTATGGGTTTATTTCTTAGTCACAAAATCAGAAGCTTTTGTCGTTTTTAAACAATATAAGAGTCGCGTTGAGAAAGAAAGTGGTGTAGCTATAAAAGGACTTCGCACTGATCGCGGGGGGGAATTTACATCAGTTGAGTTTACTAATTTTTGTAATGATAATGGTATTCATAGGCAACTAACAGCCCCGTACACCCCTCAACAAAACGGCATAGCAGAGCGCAAAAATAGAACAATCATGAATATGGTTAGAAGCATGTTATCAGGTAAGAAGCTTCCAAAAACATTCTGGCCAGAAGCTGTTAACTGGACAGTTCATATTCTTAATAGAAGTCCTACTCTTGCAGTAAGGAATATATGTCCAGAAGAAGCTTGGAGTGGTTTCAAACCATCAGTGGCCTACTTCAAAGTGTTTGGGTCTATAGCTTATGTGCATATTCCAGATTGTAAAAGAATTAAGCTTGATGACAAGAGCAAAAAATGTGTTTTTATTGGAGTTAGTGAAGAATCAAAAGCATATCGGTTATATGATCTTGTCTCTAAAAGGATCATAGTAAGTAGGGATGTGGTGTTTGACAAAGAAGCAAGTTGGGATTGGGAGAAGAGTCACAAGGAATCTGTTCTTATGAACTTAGCTTGGGGAGAAAACGAGACATTACCGGATGCAATCACACTTGCTGGAAATAGTATGACAGATTTATAGAAATAAAGTTTATTTCATGTTTTTTGGTATATCTTGATCATAGATCCATAAAAAAAGGGGCCAACACTTCTTCTCAACTTATTTTGGAGTTTCAAGCATCAATGAAGAAAATGTTCGATATGACTGATTTGGGGGAACTTCGGTATTTTTTGGGGCTAGAAATCATTCAAGCTAAAGACGGAATATTCTTGACTCAAAGGAAGTATGTGGAAGACACCTTGAATAAATTCCACATGGCTGGCTGTAAGATTGCACCAACACCTATGAATACTAGTGAGAAATTAACAATAGATGATGGTACTGATTTGGCAGATGCAAAGATCTACAGAAGTCTCATTGGAAGACCAATTTATGTCACTTATTCCCGTCCAGATGTGGCATTTTCTGTTGGCGTCTTGTCTCGGTTTATGCATAATCCCTCAAAGACTCACTTTGGAGCTGCTAAGCGAGTTTTACGGTATTTGGCTGGAACTAGAAATCATGGTATTTGGTTTCGTAAAAATAAGAGTTTCTCTCTCAAAGGATATTGTGACAGTGATTGGGCAGGCTCGGTGGAAGATAGAAAGAGTACATCAGGTTGGTGTTTCATTCTTGGAAATGCAGCGGTTTCATGGAGTTAGAAAAAATAAGCAATTGTGGCTTTGTCTTCTACGGAGGCCGAGTATGTAGCTGCTACTGAGTCAGCTTGTCAAGCTGTTTGGTTATGAAGAATTCTGAATGATTTGGAGCACAAGCAAACTAAAGCGACTAACATCATGTGCGATAATGTTTCAGCTGTCATGTTAACAAGAAATCCAATTCTTCATGGTCGGACAAAGCGCATGGATATAAAGCACCATTACATAAGAGAACTCATTGCAAAAGAAGAGATCAGGTTTGATACTTGTAGGACTGATGAACAAGTTGCAGAGTTGTTAACAAAAGCTTTGCCACAAGTAAAGCATGAAGAACTTGAAGCACAACTTGGAGTTTCAACGTTCGAATAAAGGGAGAGTGTTGAAGTTTGAATTAATTCTCACGTATTTTGAAGTCTGAATAAGTCCAAGTAGAATAAGTATTATTTGGCTAGTCTTATGCCACTAGAATGAGTCGAAGTTTGTTGAGTTTTTTTAGGCCCACTAGTATTACTTCTTCTAAGTTCCGTTACATTGTAAGCCTATTTAAAGGCCTTTCATCTTTGAATAAAAAGCATCTGCAGAATCATATTTTTCCTCTTTATAGTCATTGTTTTGTCAAATATCCAACAAATACACATTCTCCATCCCCCATCTTTTTTAACTAACACAACTGGTGATGCAAAAGCACTATTACTATGCTTAATGATACCCTGTTCAAGCAATTCTTTTGTCATTTTTTCTATCACATCTTTTTTGTAAAACGGGGTACGTGTAAGGCCTGAGGTTGACATGATTTGATCCTTCTTTCAGAGTTAATTTGTGATTCACAGGATCTTGAAAAATTTGCTCATTCTTTTGTATCAACTGTTGTATGTCTTTGCTAACAGGTGCATCTGCCACAACTTTCACTTGTAAATCATTGGAGTATTCTTCTCCTTCAACAGCTAAAACTTGCAGCATACATATCTCTCCAGCCTGTTGTATAGTTCGTCTCATCTTTTGTTCACCTACGGTCTGTATGGGTTTATCATCTGATCCTCTTAATACCACCTTTCTAGCAAAGAGGTCTGGTAATGCCTATTCTTCCTTTTCTGCCCGCCATCTTTCACAATCAAACCAAGATTATTTTTTTCATCTATGAGTTCTTGTAACCTGGTGGTAATACTATCATCAACCAAGAATAATAAAGAAACAAGAAGATTGGGTTGAACCCTTTGCAGAATTTTATTGATAATGAATAAAGTGGGTTACAAGATTTGTTTACATGGAGGCCTTATATATATGTGGGATAACGGTTGACTCTTGGTGAAGGTCGTGATGGTTATGTTAGAAACCACATGTCTGTTCCTTTTATCAACCGTTCCTCTATCTAAACTAATCTAGAGTTTTCGGGTATGGGCTCTAAGTAAACATGTTCTGGGCCTGCGATTTTTGGCATAACAGACATTAAGTCCAACAATATTGTGACAGTGATTGGGCAGGCTCGGTGGAAGATAGAAAGAGTACATCAGGTTGGTGTTTCATTCTTGGAAATGCAGCGGTTTCATGGAGCTAAAAAACAAGCTACTGTAGCTTTCTCTTCTACAGAGGCCGAGTATGTAGCAGTGAGTCAGCTTGTCAAGCTGTTTGGTTACGAAGAATTCTGAATGATTTGGAGCACAAGCAAACTGAAGCGACTGACATCATGTGCGATAATGTTTCTGCAGTCATGTTAGCTAGAAATCCAATACTTCATGGTCGGACAAAGCACATCGAGATAAAGCACCATTACATAAAAGAACTTATTGCAAAAGAAGAGATCAGGTTGGAGACTTGCAGAAGTGATGAACAAGTTGCAAACTTGTTAACAAAACCTTTGCCAAAAGTAAAGCATGAATAACTTGAAGCACAACTTGGAGTTTTAACGTTCGAATGAAGGTAGAGTGTTGAAGTTTTTTAATTAATTCTCACGTGTCTTAGGAAGTCTAAATAAGTCCAAGTTGAATAAGTATTCGTTGGCTAGTCTTATGCCACTAGAATGAGTCGAAGTTTGTTGAGTTTTTAAGGCCCACTAGTATTACTTCTTCTAAGTTCCGTTACATTGTAAGCCTATTTAAGGCCTTTTCTTGAATAAAAGGCATCTGCAGAATCATTTTTTTCCTCTTTATAGTCATTGTTTTGTCAAATATCCAACAAATACACATTCTCCATCCCCCATCTTTTTTAACTAACACAACTGGTAATGCAAAAGCACTATTACTATGCTTAATGATACCCTGTTCAAGCAATTCTTTTGTCATTTTTTCTATCACATCTTTTTTGTAAAACGGGGTACGTGTAAGGCCTGAGGTTGACATGATTTGATCCTTCTTTCAGAGTTAATTTGTGATTCACAGGATCTTGAAAAATTTGCTCATTCTTTTGTATCAACTGTTGTATGTCTTTGCTAACAGGTGCATCTGCCACAACTTTCACTTGTAAATCATTGGAGTATTCTTCTCCTTCAACAGCTAAAACTTGCAGCATACATATCTCTCCAGCCTGTTGTATAGTTCGTCTCATCTTTTGTTCACCTACAGTCTGGATGGGTTTATCATCCGATCCTCTTAATTACACCTTCTAGCAAAGAGGTCTGGTAAAGCTATTCTTCCTTTTCTGCCGCCATCTTTCACAATCAAACAAGATTATTTTTTTCTCTAGGTTCTTGTAACCTGGTGGTAATACTATTTAATTTGACGTCCATCCTAGTTGTTAGTGAGAAATTTGTGCAACAAGCTGGAATGAGCTTTCTTACCTTGCTACTCATTCCTTCAGACTCTTTGGTAAAACTAAACTCGTGGACAATAGCATCTGTTGCAAAGCATCAGACTATCGTCTATGTGGATATGCCAATGTTGGAGACATTCCGCCAGTGCCTTAACAGCCTGCCTGGGTTATTCTTCTGAGAAGCATCTTCAAGGAACTATTGGTAGGGGTAACTTCCTCTCCATTTTCTTCAGCTAGGAATGAATTTCTTTGGAACGAGTTATCTTGTTCATGGCTACGGATGTTAGCTTCTCAAAAATGACTGGAAGCAAGGCAGAAATAATTAGTTCAGCCATAGGTTTAGGGTGAGAGAGACAGAATATAGTAGTAGAGATTGGTAGCACTAGCTAGATTGATGCATTCAAGCTTTGTTTATATGGGTACAATTCTTATCAACAAATGATGACATATGTGTGGATGAAAAGTGTGAACATTATTTTTTTTTCTTTTCTAAAGTGGTACAACTCACCGTTATGATCAATGCCAGATTTTTCTTTTCTAAAGTGTGAACACGATTTATTTTTTCTTTTTTCAGTTTTTTTTTAACAAGCCTTTGGATTTGAGTGACTCTTTTCTTGAAAGTTACTTGCCCTTCCAAGCATATCCTCTCGAACCCTTTCAAGGGACAAACCCGCTTCCTCCCTAATCACAGTCGCTAGAAAACCATAACATGGCTCATTTCCTACATGTAACATTTTGCTCATAAAAAAAGAAAAATAAAAGTCATTAAGGATAACATACTACCCCCCTTTAGAATAGCAAAGTCATCTAAGTAGTGACTTTTACGCTCACCAAAGGCAAGGAGCTCTTACAGCTGCAGCCATTAGTATACCTTTAAGTTTATTCCTGATAACCGGAGGCAAAACTTCTTTTTCAACATGCTCAGCAATTATTACAACCGGATAGTCCCCTTTAACCGCAGAGTCCAATACTTTATATATCTCCTTTGGGTTTGTAATTATTTTGTCAACCAAAAGCAACTGCAATCAACAATATAATTTGTCTTTTGAGACCATTTGACTTTTAAGGTCAAACAAACCATTTCTTTATACTTCATAGTTCATACTTTTTGATGTCAGCCAGCATTAGTCCATTTGACCTCAAAAGTCAAATATATAGACAGGTAACCATGATCGAATTGCATCCCCTCTACAATTTCTAGAGTAGTCTCAGCAGTGTTTTATTTTCCTTTCTCAATAGTGATAAAACTTTCCGTCCTACTAGTTGCAGCCCCTTCAACATCATCAGCTGCACTTATGGCAGCAATATCTGATAGCTCATGATCCTCAACCTACAAAGTACACTCGATATTTGGCAGTCAAGTTTAGGCCTTTTCAGATATAAATTCTTGTGTTACGTATAAAAAGATTAGAAAATATATACTTCAGTTATTACCTCTCTAGACATCAAAGTTCTGGAACCGGAGCATCTACACTTTTTTGCATCCCTCGTGATATCCGTATAGGATTCATGCCTGTTGGACTAAACTTCATGAATTCAAAAGTATAGTTTAAGTTCATTATCTCAGATAGTCCTGATGGTAACTTAGGATTATGTATTTGCTCTAACCTTGACACCTTCAGCTATGAGAGGCCATGGACAAACATAATAGATGCGGTCACCAGCTATATCAATTATCTTTGCACTAGCTTGACTCACGGGTTTCATGCCTACGTTCTCTAGAGGGTCCTTTAGTTGAATCTGATATACCATTAAAACACTAACTTATGACTATAGGGCAAAAAAAATGGCACCAAATAGAGTTAGTTCATCATTATTAATGTTAAGATTTAGTGGTATATCCTTTACCTGGAGCACAACTCAACAAATTAAATCTAACAGTATAAAATTCATAAACACATGGAACACAACTCAACTAAAACCGAAATTATCACAAAAAGGTACATTTCTCATAGAAACAAACCTCTTTAAGAACAGTTTTACCGTCATTGACAATCTTAGGATGACCATACTTATTTTGCAGCACCACATTCCTACCCATTCTGCTACTAGTTCTTGTGAATAAAAATAGACATGGATGAATCTCTAATGCTTATCCTCTTTGATGCAGGTCAAGCAACTCAGTTCCAAACAATGGTTACTAAAATAAGTTATGTATAGTATATTGGAACGAATAGAATATTATAATCGTACAACTTAAATTTTGTGATTGCATGTGTACTCATTTCCGATATCTTGTGAATTGTCAAGTATTTTATCAATCAAGAGCGTAATAGTTGTTCGAGTTTCATTTTTTTATTTTGTACTCTATTAAATTTTGTTCTATGGGTATAGGCAAGGCCTAAAAACTAATTTGTTCACGTGGCCTGGGTATACGAGCCTTTCAAGCCACATGTTCCTATATATATACATGTATTCCCATTGTTCTAATTAAGTAGCCCTTCTTTGCCTCACCACATCATACAATCCTCTAATGCCGATTCTACATCCTGTATGTGCATTTTTAGCTCGAAAACTCCACAAAATTTCCATTGCTATCATGCACTATGTTTCACAAGAACCACAAATACGAGTATTCAATTACACTATTCTCACATTTGTTGTTTCATCTCTTCTGAGCATGTTACGAATGGTATCTAGTTCTCCATTTCAAGCACACCCCAAAACTATGTTCATGTCATCAATCACTGTACTCATGTATGGAGTGTCATGCGATGCTGAAAAAAGGTATTCTCAAATCAATGATGTTTATGTTAACATCGCCCGTCATGGAAAACTTGTGTTTGATTCTTTCTTGGTGGTATGTTTGATGACGGTTATTGTACCTAGATTCCTCCAGCCATTTGTTTTTGCCATATATGTCATGTGATGTGCATGTGGAATGAAGTTGAAGGACTTGAAGGAAGACCGAGTTTTCAACCCTTTATTACGCCCAGTCTTATGCAATGTATACTAAAAAGAAAAGATTCTATCATGTTAGTTTCATACTTATTATTTAATCTTATTATTTTTCGACAGAATATTCAACTTACTTTCTATAATTTTTTATACGTTGTGGGTGTTAAAAATATATATGTATTTGGATTTCCGAAAAATTGATCATAATTAATTAAAAAGTTGGGTTTTATGACATGTCAGTTTTGGAACTCATATAAAAGTTTTCCAAAAATTATAAATATTTGGATATTCTTATTCATATATACAAAACTATTATCCGAAATTTCGGATATCTGAATTGAAAAAACTTAGCTAAAATAACGGGTCTAATATAAAATCGTCATCGCAAATTTCGAATATCCAAATTTGTGATATAACGAGTTATTTATTGATACAGCGGATTGCAAGACCAAAGTTTTACAATCCTCCCAGAAAGAGGTGCGACGTTTCGAAGACATCGCATAAGATAGTAGATTACACCCTAATTAGTTACAAGGAATTTACTTTACAATATTACATGAAATACAATCTTTGATGGAGGAAAAACACTTGTCTTTAGAAAAAAAAACATCTTGGCAATTGGATAACTTTGATTTCATGTACCTTCGATTTGTAAATGTGGATCGCCTGAAAATGATACTCGAAAAGGTCAACATAAAGTTGGTGAGCTCGTAGGTTTAGAGTATAAACCCAGTTGCTCTGCCAGCATTTAAGTAGGATAATAGTGCAATACAAAAGCGAAATGCAAGCACTATAACTAGCATTCCAATAGCAATCATAGTAATCATATCAAACTCTACTTTCATCAATAAAACAATTCATTAGTTTGTCTAGCGCTTCTAGTCCTTTTCGAACTTATCGGTCCTCCCAGAAGAGCTACAGGTTGACTAAGTAGTTGTAAGAAGTAATTTAAATAGCATGCATGAACATATACATCGGTATTCACTTACGCAATTATAGGCACATAGCATTGTCCAAAAATGTAGAAGTAATTTAGCACATGAGTAAAATAGTTTGAAATAGATTTGAGTATCGTTTTCCCTCCAAGGAAAATAGTTTAAAAGTAGGGCTACGAGATCTCACCTCAAATAGAAATGATAGTAGCTGAAAATAGATGATCACAGAATATCGCGCAGCAGTGCCTGGCCACGCCTAATTATAGAGTTTTGTTTTAGAGATATACTTTAGGAAAATGAAGTAATGCATATTCATTTGTAAAGCATTTGTATAAATGTTGTAAAAGGTTTTTGTATCTTGGTTGGGTGGTGGTTGATAAGTTTGACTCGATGAATTTATGTCAACCTAAGATGTATATATTTATGTATTATTTATGTAGAGAGTTAGGAATTTAGGACTAGATAGAGTGGTAAGTAAGTGAGAATTAAAGGAATAAGAATTAAAGAAATAAGAATAAAAAAAATAAGAATTAAAGAATTAAAAATTAAAGAAGTAAGAATTAAAGAAATAAGAATTTAAAGAATAAGAAATAAAGAAATAAGAATCAAAGAATTAAGAATTAAAGAATTAAAGAAGTAAGAATTAAAGAAATAAGATTTTAAGAAATAAAAAATAAAGAAATAAGAATCAAAGAAATAAGAATTAAAGAATTAAGAATTAAAAAAATAAGAATTTAAGAAATACGAGTAAGAAATAAAGAAATAAGAATCAAAGAAATAAGAATTAATAATTAAAGAAATAAGAATTTAAGAAAAAAAAAATAAATAAATAAATAAGAATTAAAGAATTAAGAACCAAAGAAGTAAGAATTTAAGAAATAAACAATTAAATATGTTTCGGTTATTTACCCGATCCCCAAGTTATTTAGGTAAGACGATCTCGATATAATGTTAACAATGCCTTATATGCCTACATAAAAGAAGTTTTCATCAAATTTATATATTTTTTTTGTCTTGTAGTCGGAATTTAAAATAATTGTATTTTATTATTTCATCTTTTGCCGGATTTTTAAGAAAGTAAGTCTTAGTAAAAATATTTCTAAGTTTAATGTTTTTTTATAAAAATTTTGGCATGACCCGTTTGCTTGTAAACGCTTTCCACTTATTTCCAAACATCTTTCCTCAAAAGGGTCAATTTCTGACAAAATGCCGAAACTTACGTTTTATCAAAACACATTTTCCAAACGATATTTTAAACTACCCTAAATTTATATGAGTATAAATCGATCAAATCCCGTTTTAAACATTTTAAGTTACTAGTTTTTCACTTATTGGGCTTTAAGTCCAACATTAGTCCAAATTTCACTAGTCACAATTTAGCACATTTGTTTGATCCGTTAATCCATTTTAAATAGGTCCAAGTTTAGTCCATTAGTTATTGGGCCTTATAGTCCATTAATAGTCTTACAAGTATATAGTCCATGATTAGCCCGATATTCATTGAGCCTTAAAGCCCAATATGAGTTTCCTAGTTAGCCAAATTGTACATAACCGAAAGTTTTATGAACCTTATTGGGCTTTTCGGCCCAATAAGCCCAAACAAATATTCTAAAATAAAATAAGCCCGAAAATAGTTCAATAAGCAATAGGTTAAGTAAATAAGCACTTATTCATCCACATAAGTTAAATCAATAAGCCAAAAATAAGCCGAGATATCATTAGGCCCTTGTTAGACCGGTTGATACACATAAGCCCAACAAACACATCAAAATGTAATAAGCCTAATAACGAGTCCAATAAGCTATCTAATAAGTAAATAAGCACTTTAGTATCAAAATAAGCTAGGATATAAGCTATATAAAAATAAGCCAAGACTATTGAGCCTCAAAATAAGCTACGGCTTATTTCCCTTGTTGGGCCGAGAATCCAAAAGGTCTAATAAGCCGCGATAGGCTAGAGAATAAGCCCATAAGCTTGAAATCCTTTTAATTTCCAAAATATCCACGAATAAGCCAAGTATGTAAGTTGAAATTTTTGAATAAGCCAAAATACAAATCCCTTTTTGTTTCCTTTTTGACCGAGACTCGAATAAGGTACAATAAGCTCACACGAACTTATTTATAAGCCGAATAAGCAAATAAGCTTTTATGACTCAAAATGTTATTTCACCATCAGAACCAAAATATTAAAATGACACATTCTTTGTTTTCCTTTTTACCCATTTCCAACCAAACCGCACCCCCATAAGGCTTTTTGTAGTTTTTAAAGTTTAGATTTTTAGAAAACGCATTGTACAACTAGTGTTTAAGCATGCTGATAAGCATAAAAGTACAAGAAAATCAATGAAATAAACACCTAAAAATGAGGATTTTAGGAGAGGATTTTAGCTTAACCAACAACCCTACGTTGTTCTCTTTACCCAAATGACCACTTTAATCAAACCCGAATGTATTTTAGCTTCCGTGTTTTTGGTAAAAGTTGAAAAATGTATGGATATGTGTGTGTTTTTGTGTTCGACCGGACCTAGGAGAAGGAAAGGAAGAGAAAATGTATTGATGTGTTTTTGATGATGTTGTGTGTGTGTTTTTGAAATGAAAATATAAGCCAAAACCAAGGACTACATGGTTGCAACATTTTAGCTATGTTGCCTCTAAGAGGGGGGGGGGTCATGGTACTACATAAACAAAGGGATCCCATTCTTTGAAAGTTTGCATTTTGTAGATTTCTTGTTTCGTTAAGTCCGAACGTAGACCCGTAAATTCGCAAACGTTTTTAAGGAATTGTGAAATAGCTTAGAAAATAAGTTTAATAACATTATTTAGGATAATTAAACTTAAGATATAATTATTGTCATGCCGGTACGCGTTGTGTGTCGTTTTTTGTTGTGCGCGAGAAGATCTCCCGATAAATGACTAAATGCAAACGTAAATGTTTAGAAAGTAGAAATTTGGAATAAAAAGATTTATTATTGTAGAAAATTGTTGGCTAACAGGCGGATATACCGTAACCGTTTTACGTACAGTAAAAATCAACAGAAGTCAAAATCTGATTTGTGCTATAGAATTTTAATGAGATAGTATTATGAAAATATGAAGTCATAGTATTTTAGGATATTATGACCTAGGAAAATCACCTCTTATCACAGTATAGGCAAGACTAGAGGGATTGATCATTCTCTAAGGGAATAGTGAGGTAGGCTCGAAGTCTAAAGTGCATGCAAATACAAGAGCGAAGGTATATATACGCAAAAGGTGAAGCTATTGTGAAGGTATATGCCAAAGGTTTTAAGTCACTACCGAAAACTTATTTTGAAATGAAAAGAATGTAACTTTTGTGTATTTGTGCAAATACAACCAACATATCATTCCATAAGTTTTCAGTATCTATAGGTTTTAAGTCACTGCTGAAAACTTAGGGAATTATATGTTGGTTGTATACCTAGCTCCATCCACAGCCTCATCATGCAACCAACATATCATTCCATAGGCACAACACATGACATATATGGCAAAAACAAATGGCTTAAGGAAGCTAGGTACAATAGCCCACATCAAACATACCACCAAGAAAGAACCAAACACAAGTTTTCCATGACGGGCGATGTTAACATAAACATCATTGATTTGAGAATACCTTTTTTCAGCATCGCATGACACTAAGTGATTGATGACATGAACATAGTTAGGGTGTGTTTGAAATGGAGAACTTGTTAGGTCGCGTGTTATCTCGAATTACATGATATTGAAATGATTCGTATAAAGAGAATTAAGAGAGGAAGGCAAGACTTTCACAAATTTTCAGATTTTGTAAGGAAAAGAGAAATTGGATGGAAAGTGAGAGTTACAAGCCTTAACCCCGTAATGTTGATTAGGGGGTATTTATAGGAGAGGGGAGGATTAGCTTCCTTTCCTTTATTTTCATTAATTTGCAATCTAGTCCCTATTCTTTGGATAAAATGCTATTTTTCACTTTAAGCATATTTCTCCTTATTACAAACTACTTTCTACTTATAAAATAAAGTAAAAACATTAATAATAAGTAAAACCACCTAAAGTATCATAATCGACACTTTTATGATCCTAACAATCTCCCCCTAAGGATCGATTATTTTGGGTGTTCCCTTCTTGATCCTAGTGGTCTTCCGTTCATATACATCTCCCAACGTCTCATCTGATCACGATGCTTCAACCGTTCTTCAATTTCTTTCTCAAATAGTTGTAGGTACTCAACATCCTCATTACTGAGACTTGGAGTCACATAACCATGCTTCACATCATTATTATAGCTTTTCAACCCTTCCAAAACTCTTTTTAATGTAGCATCACAAAACTTATGAATCTCTTGATGTCTCATCACTCTCTTTTCTTTCTTGCTATTCTTGTATATGATGCCATATACTGGTTTAAAGATGATGGAGAACATCTTATACTTCTCAATGCTAGGGAAAGTAATTGTTGGTGCAGTAAGGTTGACCTTATGTTGATAGCTTTCCACACCTAGCTCGAAATCATCTACTCTTTCCCAGATCATTGTACTTTTGATGAAGACTGACAATGACCACCGCAGTCCAGTCTCAGCATAGTCTTCTACCTTGCCATTGACACATAACAAATACATATCCTTAATGTCATTCTTGTTGAGGTTCTTGTAGTTTGGCTCAGTGATTGACACTATGCTACCATTTTTCTCCTTACAATAATATTTGTTACAAATTTATGCCCATGACCTAGTTCACCATAGGTTTTGATGACTTGAACAATCTTTGAATTTGAGTAGACTTCTTCTTTTGGCTTTCCTGGTTCCTTTTGTCTCTTAATGTAGAAGATGTTTGCATGTGAATTCTTCCAATGTTCAACACTGTATTGAGCAGGATTAAACTTCTTCACACACTTGTCTACCCATCAAGTTGTTCTTTCTTTAATGTGACTATGAGGAAAGATAACCGTAGGAAACATGTGTAAAGACAACACAAACTTCTCAGGTCCTGATTTGCCTTTCTTTAGATACAATAGATCTTGATTGACAAGAGATAGTGCAGGAGCATTAGGATCTCTTTGGAAGCTTTAAACGATTAGAGTGGGCTTTGGTGGAAATGGTGAAACTAAAATCTCTTTTCTTCTTTCCCACATAATATCATTCTTTAAGAAATTCGCATGTGATCAATATGATATTGATGCTCATCTCCGGAAGTGCATCGTTGTCTTAACATTTCATCAATAACTTTGCGTAATTTAGCCTCATCTACAGTTTTTGACATTTCTTCAACAAGTTCTTGTGATACTTTCTCAGATGGAAGTTCATCATTATTTGTGGCAATGAATCCATATAAAAATCAAAATCAACTAATTGTTCTTGATTACCTGATGCTAATGAACGTGGATCACTTTCATTAGCCTGACCAAAAGAAGATTCTCCAAAGACATAAGATCTATGCTCAGATGTCTTCTGCCTCCGTGTACTCTTCTCCCCCTCAGGATGATCCTCATCGTAAGGATCATCCTGATCTCTTGGGCGAATGGCAGAATATCTACAAGGAGTGTTAGAAGCATGAAGTCCTTCAAACTTGATCTTGAGTGCTAGCTAAATTGGCAAATCATCATGTTGCAGTTGAGGATTGTCTTTCATGGTCAGATAAAGTTGATATTGTTGTTCTTGTGCAGAAGCTTGGCTGGCTTGAGTTGGATGAACATGCAAAATATGACCTGACATGTAATTCCTGACTCATGAATCAACCTAAGAAGGAACATGGTTAGTGATAGCATTGATAATTTGCAAAGAAATCTCTGCTTGAAGATTCTCGCGTTCTTGCTAAATTGCATCTGCAATCATCTTTTCCATATCAGCTTGATTCTGTTTTCTTTCCATTATAAAGACCCTCTGTAACTTATATTGGAACTTGTGTCTTGGTAAGCTCCTTGACATGATTTTCTACCATTTTAGGCAACGAATCTGCCATGACCTCTTGCAAGTGTTTAGCAAGTACATTAAACTTATTTCTTGGCATGAACCTTGTCTTCAAATGTCCAAACAAATAACTGTATCATCGTTTGAACCGGCCAGTCTTGGTTTTGAACAACAATAAGATATGTTGTGACATTGATGATGTTAGTTTTGGTAAAGATGATGATGGTGTACAAGATGAAGATTTTGGATCAGTTTTTGTCAATTCTTAAAGTTTCTCAGTATCCAAAGATATGAGAGTAGAATGAATCCTAGGAGGTCTAATTGGTGTAGGGGATCGTGTATTCCTATACTCCTCTACATGCTTCCCTTTCTCCCTTCGTCTTAACTCATAATCATTCTTTGTTGAATCTTCCTCCTCTTCAATAATGTTTATAGATACATCAGTAATTTTCTCCACCTTCGGACTTTCTCTATAACTCCCGGGAACTAACCTATTGCTAGGATCATTTTGACTATTAAGAATAGTATTATCAAACTCATCTGAATTTTCACTCTCTGTTCCTTCCAACATTTTCTCAATCTCCTCAGCTTCCTAGTGCTCTTTAACTTTAATTTTCTACATTTCGCTGGGCTTCAAAATCATCACGACTTTTCTGCTCTGCAATGCTTAGTTGAATTACATCTCTTAAAGTTATGTCTTCAACTTCAGCAACAGTTAGGATTGGTGTAGTTGAAATTGGTGTTGGTGGAGTAAGTTGAGTTGATCGTCTTGGTGAAATACGAAGTCTAATAACAGTAGACTTTCGTTGAGAACTTAATCCTTCTTTATCCACATCAGGTGACCTAGGGGTGCTAGTTATCCTATGTGTTCCCCGGATGGACTCAATCGGCTGTGACTGGGTCATAGGAACATCTACCCCAAAAGCTTCAGCATACATCTGATAGTGCTCTTTGAGCTTCATCTCATCAGTTATCATCCATCTTGGAATCTTCATTCCAACTCATGCCTTATTCTTCCCTAAATTAAATATGCATTTGACCATCTCATCATGTTCCAAATTGTAATATTTATCACAAACTCTTCTTGACATCTCAGTATATGCAGTCATGGATGTTCGAGTGAGTAGTGCAATCCTTCCTATAGTAAGTCAGCATAATCAACATTTACATTGTTGACAAAGCAATATAACATCTGCATAATCTACAAAGGCGGTTGATCAAAACTAGTAATACGTGTTGTAAGACATCGTAAAAACATCTTGCAAAGTGTCTGCCACGATTGTACGAGACCAATTGTCTTGAAGTTGAATGGGGATCTTCATTCCAGTGTAAAACCAAGGTCATTTAGATAGAATGGAACCATTACTGAAAACTTGGGAGCAGCAACAAAGCGTTCATGATTGTTGTTTGTAGCTTAAGGCAGTTGAAATGTTGTTCTAAAATAATCAAGAGTCATATTGAGCTCTTTTCTGTCAAGCGCAAACGAGAGCCTATACTTAGATCCATTTTCCTTTAAAGTATACCAGAATTACCCTAAGTAAATCGATGGTACTGATGATGAAGCAGCAATGCTAAATCTGAGTGGATGATTTTGAAGAATGTTTGCCAGTATTTTGCTTTTGTTTGGGCACAACAGATTATGAATATCAATCTTTTTGTTAGCATCCATGAGAGCATAGCGTTTGTTGGCTGGACATAATTCATCTTCATGAACATCAGCTTGTCTTTGTGTTTGTGCCATGATGATATCTGAATGATTGATGATAAGATATGAGATAACAAACAATTTATATAACATTTTTTGTCTCTTTCCGCTCTGTCTGTTTCATATGTTTTGGCAATTCTTTTTGAACATATTTTTGATCAGTTTGTTTCTCATGTGCCTATTCTTGCTTTTTTGAGCACATGCCATACGCTTTATTCATATTTTTCTTTTAATCTTTTTTTTGTGTTCTGACAATTCTTTTTCGAACACACTTTAGATTTGCTTTTTCGCGTATGGATTTTGTCTCTCTTTCTGTTTAGAATATCCTAACCAGAAATTCTTTGTGAAATGATACTCTTTCAAGAATGATGAAGATACTCTTTGATTTTAAATAAAACTTAAATTTGAGAAATTTAAGAGATATCATTCAAATTTTTAAAACTTTTTGTGAAAGTGTACCATTTTTGACACAGTACAGAAATTTGAGAACTTTTTCAAAAAATCATTTGTGCAAAAGCATTTAATAACATAGAATCAGTCAAACTCAATTCAATAATTGAATGGTCACTAAGTCACTCACTCCTCATTCTGTTCAATGCAGAAAACGGTCGAAACCGGACATGGCTAGACCACTTAAACAATTGATAATAGAATTATTAGACTCAAGTTATTTTGAAATTCTTCAATTTTGCTTTTTGGAATGAATCTTATACCATGTAAACAAACACATCTAATTCAAAAACTGAATAGTTACTAAGTCACTCACTCCTCATTATGTTCAATGCAGAAAACGGTCATAACCGGACATGACTTAGACCACTTAAACAATCGAGAATAGACATATTTGACACAAGGAATATTATTAATCAAACTTGATCATTTTTGTTTAATTTTAAAGGTTGTTTTCACATGAGATACTGATCTTGTTATTTACAGACATTCGAGCTTTAGACAACACATTCAGATATATATCATCAACATACACTAAATCTAGTAAGCCCCCCAAAAATTTTGTCCATTTTTCAATAAATTCGACACTTCCGAAAATGAGCATTGACTTTTTCAGCTTTGACTTTTCTGAATTTGACTTTGACCTATTTGACTTGTCGAAAATGGTTTTCTTGCCAAATTGTTTCAACAAATTCGATCTTATTAAACCTTTTAAGCTAAAATTAGTCCATTTTGTCCAAAAATAGTCAATTATACGTGTTTAGACCAATTTCGACAAAGATTGAATACTATCAATTTTTGTCAAGTTTGTCAAATTTGTTTTATTCGGGGTTTAAGCACCATTTATCTCAATCAATCACTCACAAATGTTATTAGTATCATTGATAATCCTTATTCTATCATTAATTTCAAAAATTCCCAATTTTGAAAACCCTAGTTTTATCGAATTTAAATTCGATCTCAAGAACATCATCAAAAATCTTTTCCAAAACCTGTAACATCGAAAAATACTTATGTTTGAGAAGAGAAAGAGGTTGTTGTCGTTGTAATGAACTCAAAAACACGATCTTGTGAAAAACTCAATTTTCTCTTCTTTTCGATATCAAATTCGGAATGGTAAAAAAATAAAAAATGAAATTAATTTTCTATTTATACCGTCCGAATTTAGATTTTTGGAAAGTGACACTTTCAGTCCTTGGAGTCTTTCTTCCGAAAATTTATTTTTTTAAAATGACAGATTTGGCCCTTGTGTTTTTATACCGAATTTTATTAACACAAAATTTCAAAACTCCCCTTTGGAGTATGATCCCTTTGCACAGTTAGTCCTTTAATGGGATTTTTCCTTTTTTCAAAGTCCATATTTTTCACAAAAAAAATGAAAAAACTCCCCCTCGAAAATATACCAATTTTATATAAAAACTATCAAATATTCGAGAGATCATTGTTTTTATAGGATTTTGAAAACATTGTGAATTTTTCAATCAGAATCCAGGGTGATGAATGTGAATGGGATTTTCAAAAACACATGCTTTGATAATGAGAACACATTTGGTTGATCAAAATGACTCCCCCTCAGATCATGATCCCGTATAGCAGTTTAAGAAATTTTGATGAAAATATAGAATCATGAATCTGATTTGAATGAAAAGTCATGAGTTTTTGTTTAAATTATGTTTTTATCCTTTTACATTTTTTATTTTTTTATTTGATTTTTGCTTTGAAAAACATCAAGGAAATCTTTTTATATTTTTATATTTTTTGATTTTGTATTTTGTTTTTAAAAATTTATTTACAAGATTGGTGTATGATCTTTTTCAAGAAGATAACTTTGCCAGACTATCTAACTGTATTGGAGTCATACATCTCATACCCATGCGATGAACTAAGTACTCAAAGCGTTCTTTGGTAAGAGCTTTGGTAAATAGATCCGCAAGTTGGTATTCAGTTCCGAGAAAGAATAATTCCATCGTTCCCTTTTCAACGTGTTCTTTAATAAACTGATACCGGATGTTTATGTGTTTTGTACGTGAATGCTGAACCGGATTGCATGAGATAGCGACAGTACTCTTTGAATCGCAATACATCGGTATTTTGTTGTACTTATATCCATAGTCCAGTAGTTGTGTTCGCATCTAAATGACTTGTACACAACATGCATACAATGATACATATTCAGCTTTAGCTGTGGACATTGTAGACATTGTAGTACAATGTTGCTTTTTGGAGCTCCAACTCATGAGCTTTTCACCTAAAAATTGTAAGCCTCATAATGTACTTTTGCAATCGTCTTTACATCCTACATGGTCTACGTCTGAATTTGCAATTAGTTGAAATCCAAAATCCTTCGGATATCATACTCCCATGTTATAGGACTGTCTTAGGTACCGAAAGATCCTTTTAACCTCTTTGAGGTGTTTGACCATAGGACATGCTTGATAACGAGCACAAACAAAGGTGGCAAAAGCAATATCTGGTCGACTGGCTGTTAGATACGTGAGCCCTCCAATCATTTGATGATATGTCATTTGTTTAGTAGGAGTTCCATGTGAATCAGCATCCAGTTTCTCAGTGGCCATAGGTGTGCTCATGGAGACACATTCATCCATACCATGTTTCTTTAAAAGCTCAATTGTTTATTGTGACTGACTAATGAATATGCCACGGGGTTAGTGATGAACTTGAATTCCTAGAAAGAACTTTAGTTCACCCATCATAGACATTTAAAGTTATTTTTCATGAGATTTGCAAATCGTTTTTAAAAATGGTCCACATATACTTCAACAAGTAATATGTCTCCCCCGTGACATCTTGTGAGCAAAGTCAGGTCAACAATACCTTTAGTAAAATGATGTTCAATCAGGAATGAAGACAGTTTGTCATACCATGCTCGTGGAGCTTGTTTGAGACCGTATAGAGCTTTCTTTAACCTGTATACATGATTTGGAAACATGGTCTGGGAAAGTCTAGATGACAAATACATCCGGTTGGCTAACATAAACTTCCTCTTTCAATGGACTACCGAGAAATGCAAACATCCATCTGAAAGATAGTGAAGTTTTTTATGTGCCATTATATGAACGAACATCCTCACGCTTTAAGACGCTAGCAACGAGAGCGAAGTTTTCTCAAATAAATGCATTCTTCAGCTTGTAAACCCTTCGCAACTAGATGAGATTTGATTGGTTTCAAATAACAATGTTTTCTGCATCATTTTTATTATTCCAGAGCCATTTGATAGCAATGATATTCGTTCCATTTGGTTTAGGAACAAGTTCCCATATGTCTAGTCTCTTGAATTGATGCAGCTCATCTTGCATAGATTCTATCCAACTGTGATCTGACATTGCTTCTTTGATATTCTTTGGCTTGAGGGTACTGATGGTTACTGCATACATACATAACTGAGAATCAGTTTGAAGTCTTTTTTGAGTCATCACAGGTTTGGATGGGTCACCAATTACTTGTTCCATAGGGTGAGATTTTGTCCAAATATGTGTCAAGGGTTGTACTTGGTGGAACTCATACATGTTCAATGGATCTAGAGATGTGGTTGATGACTCGGCTTCAGCAAAGTTTGGAACATCATATGGAGTTAATAATGTATTGCCATCAAATTCTGCCAAGTCTTCTTAATTTAATTCATTAGCCTCGTTCATTAAGATTGGATAAGTTTGTTCTTATTATGTAGTTACAATGGGAGGAGCCTCTTATTCTTCAACAATTATTGAAGATGTGGAAGGTGAGTCTTCATGAATGTGAACTTGTTGTGCAGCGGAATTGATGAACACCTCAGAAGATGTCTTCTCAAAGTATTATATGTACATTGGGCAGAACAAATTATCTAAATCTTCTTTAGACGGAGTATTAATGGACCCGACTGATGAATCATCATTAATGAATCGTTATGAAACGGGTTGTAAACTGTCATATTCAGAAGCCATAGCTGTAAGCTCATCAAACTTGACATGGATGGTTTCCATTATCTTTTTAGTTCATCGATTATATATTCGAAACCCTCTGGATGTTTCCGAATATCCAATAAAGATTCTAATCTTTAGGTTTCATCTTTCCAATGTCATCTCGATCATTTGTTAGATAACAAAGTTAACCAAATACATGAAAGTACTCCGCATTTGGTTTTCTACCGCGAAGGAGTTCATATGGAGTCTTGTTATACCTTGTATGAATTTTTGATCGATTTTGAGTGAAGCAAGCGGTGGAAATTGCCTCGATCCAAAGAAATTCTGGTAATCATGAAAAAATAAGCATTGTGCGTACAACCTCGACAAGAGTACGATTGCGTCTTTAAAAACATAATTTTGTTGAGTTGTTCGAGCAGTGGAAAATTGTTGCATAATGCCTAACTTTTCATAATGGGCTTTAAGATTTGCATTTTTTAACTTAGTACCATTGTCAGTGCGAATCTTTTGAACATTGGCGTTGTAATTCAATTGAATTTGAGCAATAAACTTCTTTATTATCTCTAGAGTCTTATCTTTTGTGTAAAGAAAATATACCTATGTGAATCGAGAATAATCATCAACGATCATAAGAATATATTTCTTTCCGTTGATAGTTGCTACCCTCATTGGCCCACATAAGTCCATATGTAGCAATTCCAATTTGGAATGAGTGCTTGGAACCAATTTAGGTTGATGAGAAGATTTCTTGCTCTTTCCCAGTCACATGCATAACATAGATGATCTTTACTGTATTTGAATTTCAAAGACCATCAACCAGGTCATGTTTGGTAAGATCGCTAATGGTACCGAAGTTTAGATGATTAGATCATTGACTTTGTTTGACCATGTCTGTGGATTTTGACCGTTGACTTTGACTGTGTCGTTGACCATTGACTTTGACCGTTGACCAAGTTTGAGTTTCTTAATCCTGTGCTTATTAAGTTCTTTTGATATAAAATTGATTATGTTTCTATGTGAATGAATACATGTTCTATTTGTTATCTGTGAAATGTCAAAAATAGAACAAGTATTTCTATATCGAAAGACGCGCCAAATATCTAAGTAGCATCCGATCTAAAGTATCCTTTTACATTGTTAGCATCATTTGGGTTGCATCTGTTTAAGAGTATTTGAAAATCCTCGTTAGCGGCTTAGTGACCATCCGTTTTCGATATAAGATTATTTCAAAATAAACTATTTTTCTCATTTAAATGTGTTATATTTGGATATATCTTTTATAAATTTCACCACGGTGCACTAGGTTATTATTTATAATACTCATGCTCAATCTTCGGATTTAGCCCACTAGTGAAATGGATTACTATACTAGTACTTGTACTACGTGTGGTATTCCCGAGGCACTCAATATTGTTCGAGATATTTTCTAAAAATAATAGTAATAATGTGTGCTAATTTTATAAACTTTATTGCTACATATTTTTACACATCATTATCTATTAATTTCAAAAATAACACAATGCCTTTGCAAAATGAATTTCAAAGACAAAAAGTTCTTTTGAGTCTAATTTGAAATAATTTGTCTAAGAGTTGCTGATAAATCAAGATGGCTTTTAGGGCTAGTTATCACCTAAAAGCTGATAATGTATCCCTTTAGCAAATCAGTGTATCTTTGGGGCTCAAAGTCACTTTATTAAAAGGAAAACTCACTCTCATGCGAATCTGTTGTTTTCTGAAATGTTTTTCTTCCATATAAATGATGCTATTTCTCTAAAGATTGGTAAGATGAACACTTTTATAAGCATGAGAAACATGAAAATTTTCGTTCATTCTTTCATCTTTAATCTCGTAGAAATAGTATCCAAGAACTTAATCTTAAGTGAGGATCAATAAAAATAGAACGAGAGATATAAATTGTATGTGAAAAGAAAGAGAATACATCATGTGTCATCAAGAGCAAGAATAAAGGCATATGAGAAAGTAAATGACATAAGTATGGACAAAAAGAAATGTCCGTCCATACAAAACAGACAGAGTTGAAATAAATGTTCTTAAGTTGGTATTCATGTGAAACTAATCAAATTTCAATCTTATTCTCAGAATTCAACATGTCAAGAGAAAATCCTCAAGCAATAATTATCTCTGAAGAACAGCTGGTTCCACGTAATAACAGACTTGTAATCAAGAAGAACAACCAGTGTGTCGCTTCAGATTCAGATATCACTGATACTATGTTGAGATTTTTTGTTGGAATTCTAAGGCACCACAAGCTATACAAGCCAGTTTCCTTAACAGCAACTATACTGATCATCTACCTACACCAGTTTTGGACAGCCATCAATCATAATGCAACGCGCACATTCACTTTTGAACTAGACACTCATACTTTCACTCTCACATATGGACTACTCAGAACGGTATTACAAATGTCATCCCTTGATCCCAACAACACTTATACCAAACCTCCCTTAGAAAACCAAATTCTTGGATTCATTAAGACACTTGGTTATGATGAAGATCCTAATATAAAGATGATTGATGTCTCAAAATGGTCGCTACAAGACTTCATCAACCATGGAGAGCTATTTTGAGTGTTTTCAATAGAAGTCTTACAAGAAAAGACTCAAGCTGGGACATGGTTAGGCTTCCAATACTCTAGATACTTTAGGGTATCGTTCACTCTGCCAATTTGGACTTCACATCATTAATTTAGGATGAGTTTGAAAGGAAAATAGTTGACAAATCCTTTAGACCATCAATGATGTCTAAGCTGTTGTACACCCACTTCACCAACCTTATCATTAACCACTTTCTATCTTGCAATAATAGTATTCCCTGCAGATCTAACTATGAGTTGCACAGTGCACAAGATGATCAACCCATAACCAAATTGTCAAACACTATTAAACGTGGCTACAAGTTTGGAATGGAGATTCCCCATATAATGATCAGTGATGCAATCAAGAAGTTAGCAGGATACACTATTATACAGCTAAAAAGAAAGAAAGTGAAAAGGATAAAATTGTTGATGAACCAGAAGAGAAACGTGTGTCTCCAGTTAAAAGTGGAAGATAAAAAGGATTTATGTGTTATGGTGATCAAGCAATGAATGTATTCAAGAAAGATGTTATGGCAAGGAAAGCAAGATCTCTCACTATCGTTGAAGAGACAGTTGTAGGTGAACTTGCAAATTCCATTAGTATTCAAGAACCGTGCACTCAATGACGTCAAAGGAGTCAATTGACAATTGATAGCCAAATTGACGATGCTATTGTAGATATGTATGCTGAGTGGGGATAGAAAGGAAAATGTATTACAACTGAGGATCCAGCCATGTAATCTTTGGTAGACTCACAAAAAGGATCAAAGGCTAGCAAACTTGAAAGCCTGAGGCAAGGAATGCAAGCAGTCAGATGAGATGGATCAAGTGCTGCTCACAATAAATATCAAGAGTTTAAATTCATTTCAGAAACAGACAGTGAGGCCACATAAGATTCTTTTGGTTCAGATACTAATAAAGAGTTTAATGATGAAACTGATGATGCTGATGATTTAGATATGGACTTATCTGATGATAGTTCATAAGGAGATGATGATGATGCAATATTTGGAGTGTTCATGCATAATAATTCCACAACAACACCTAACTCTACATATCTCAGTCTTACGGTTACAAGTTACTCATTCAGAATCTTTTGAATAAAACACTTGTTAATAAATTGACAAATTTTGTGAGTAATCCAGTTTATACTGATGCTCAAACAACCTCAGCGGTAATTTACCTAGAGGGAAATCCTGAGTTAACAAGCTATATATCAGGTGCATCTGAAGTAACACTTGGTACACATGTAGATGTTCAAGCAACAAACATTTTATTACAGGAAATGTTTCCGGACGAGAATGCTCATCTTATACCATCTCTACCAGCAAAGAAAATTCCTTATACTACAACGACTCCCCAACCAAACTCATTCTAAGCCAAAGTAAAGAAGCTGATGCAAAAGGCCAAAAAGAATATGAGGAAGATCAACTTCAAAAAAGCAGTCGTACAAAAATTCAAAGAATATAATCAGACGCTGGAAGCTCTCATAAATTTCAATGTTTCTGTAGCATTTGAAAAAGCTATCCAAGCAAGATTTCTGACAGAGATAAGGAAGCTTCTACCTACTCATATCCTGAAAGCCATTGTAAACTATGCTAGGCCTCGTCTTAACACCTCTGAGCTCGATGTTATAAAAAACAACCAAATCAATCTATTCACTCAATCATCCACCTCCGTTGATGATCTCTTAGAAATGGATGTAAAGATAAAGCTGCTGAACAGAATTCACTTGAATAAGTCAAATACGACTCATACAACCAATCAGTCACTTTATGATACTCTTTATGAATCCATCATTCTCAATCAGGAAGCACTCGATGCTCAAGAGGTAGAACCATCCTTCCATAAATGGACTCTTGATATTCAGGATCCTTCAAATAATCATGAGGGGGGAACAGGAAGAAAAGAAGAAAGGATGTTGGTGAACCTTCTCCTAGATCATCAAGGCAAAAAAAATCTCTCATGGTTCATGCACAAGATGACACTCCGACCATGTAAACCCAAGACCAAGAAGATGAAAATGATGAGAATCATCCCAATCCAGAATGGTTTTCAAAGAAGTCGGGGTTAGCTAATGCTAAAAGAAGAACAACATGGTTTGATTTACTCTTGAAATTAGAAATTGATCAAAATGAGAGTCATATTCTTAGACCATCTACTGTCGCTATAGCAAAGAAGCTTAAAGCACTTATCCAGAAGGACGAGCTTACATTAGCAGATCTTAAAGGTGCAGGACTAGAAAGGCTAAAATAGCATAATGATGTGGAACTCGAATATAATGTGCATCAAATGAAAGCAACAGTGTTATCAGAAGCTAAGTGGAACAGTGATGACGATGATGTATCAAACCCCATATCATTTGAAAGACGCATGTCCAATAATACAAAACCACACCCTTTTTTCTACAAAAATGATTTCAACTACCTTTGATACTGTTAATGGTATTCACCATTAGGAAGATAGCAAAATTGACTTCTTTAAAGCAGAAATGAGTACCAAAACTGAAGGAGATGTCTACTTAGACTTAAGGATCAAATCAGCTATTCGTATCGTGGTAAAGAAGAAATGGGGTTATGGTTTTCTAACATCAATTTTAGTTAGGAGGTCCGATGATCAAGAGTTTGAGTTCAGCTTCTAGATCTTCCTATAATCAGTTTAAATGATGTTGAACACATGTATTTACTTCAAGTCCAAGATAAACTACACCATCTCCCATTAGAATTCTTGAAATACTTGACCAATACACTCCTCTTATTCATCAGAAAAGTCGTGATTCAAAACAGGGTTGAAGATATTTAATTAGGAGTAGAAAGTTATCAGCAAACTCTCAATCTCACCAAACCCATGATGTTCTTTGAAGGAATCGACCAAAGGATACCATTCACCATGACTACGATGTATAAAGGGGTTGTGTATCTCAATCAACACAACTTTAAACCCCTAATGAGGCTAAGTGAAGTGAAGAAATTATATGACGGTACACTTGAAAAGATTTGGGAAAGTCTCATTGATATGGTGACAAAGAGCAAGTTAGGTAAGGGCAACAAAAGGTAAAGGGAAGAGATTGGACTGACAATTATGTCGTGAAATCAAACGAGATGGTGAAGAAGATTGATTAGACACTCAAGCGCAGAGAGTAGCTTAGAAGGTTGGAGGAGTATGTTGGTGGAAGAGCCAAGACTGTTAATCCCCATACTTTTGTAAGGCCTATGTAATCGCCCCTTAGTGGGATATTGTTAGAAACACATAAAAGTGTTGATTACATAGCCATTTATCAAGTATTAATAGTCTATGGATTAATTAGTCCAAATAAGGAAGGACGACTATGTAATATGTAATATACCCTAATTACTCCCAAGTCCCTTCTTCCTTACTATAAAATGAGGGATTAGGAAAGGAATTAGGGTGGCGATACTTTTTCTCTCTAATCTAATATTCTCTTGTTTTCTCTTTTCTTCCTCTCCTCCTCACCCACACATCCCACTCTCTCTCTCTCTCTCTTTCTCTTAAATAGTGTAGTATTTTGTGTGTAATTGATTTCATATCAAGATGACAACAAGACCAAGAACTTGTTAAGGGTTATCAAAACAAGCTTTTGGAGTGTGATTCTTGCACTCAAACATCTATGTCTAACCTTGAATAAAATTCTCTAGCAACAAATGTGGCTAAATCATTCATGAGGTCGTGCATCACAAAAGATGGTTCATCATCAGGTACATGTTGTAAAAATGACCTTGACAACAACTCTTGAAAATATTCCTCATCCAAGCGTTCCATTGATTTTTTTGTAGCTGAATTGGGCAAAAACCCTTTTGCCATCCACAACAAAATCAAGTCATCTTTCCCAAACACATAGTCCTTGGAGATCAAGCAACAATATGCAAAGAATTGCTTCAGACGTGCAGAAAGATCATTGTAGCTCAGTCTAAGCGCCGAAAGAATACCGCCTTCGTCTTCTAATGTCCATATCTCATTATTCAACAGCTGCTTCCATTCTTATTCATCTGTTTTTGTTCTGAGTAAACTTCCAAGTGCTTTTAAAGCCAAAGGCAAGCCATCACATTTTTTCATGATGCCTTCACCATTAAGATCGTACATAGAAGGCACATTTCTTGACTAGGCCTTCTAAAAATAAAAAGACATGTACAAATTGATCCAACTAACTATAAAAAGAACTAAATATAATTAAAATATGACATATACATTAAATCATGCTAACTTGGATTCTTGACATTGCCACAGTCTATCCCCGTAAAAAGAATTTCGTCCTAAAATTCAACTCGTTTGTTCTACCGGGGTTGTGTTTTGGAATATGTGTGGGTATTTACGCTTGATTTCGTCTTCACATTCCCACGTATACTCCGGTCCTCATCGAGAAATCCATCTAACTTTAACGATAGGAATACGACTATGCTTTAGCCTTTTGACCTCCCGGTCCATTATTTCTAATGGCTCTTCAACAAACTGCAACTAGTCCGTGATCTGAATTTCCTCCAACAGTACCACGAGTGTTTCATCTGTCAAACACTTCTTCAAATTCGAGACGTGGAACATATTGTGCACTCTACTAAGTTCTTGTGGTAACTCGAGTCGATATGCTACGGGTCCAACTCTTTCCAAAATCATGAATGGTCCAACGTACCTAACTCAATTTTCCTTGCTTGCTAAAATGAATCATGCCCTTCCATGGTGAAATTTCAAGAGTACTAGATCTCCTTCTTAGAATTCCAACGGTTTCCTACGGTTATCAGCGTAGCTCTTCTGACGACTCCTGGCTGTCCCAGCTTTTCCTTAACCATAGTTATTTTGTCAACCATTTCCTGAATGATGTCTAACCTTGTCACTTGTCGATTTCGACCTCTAACAAACAAAGTGGTGACCTATACTTCCGCCTATATAATGCTTTAAATGGTGCACACTTAATGCTAGTACGATAGCTATTGTTGTAAGAGAACTCCACCAAGGGTAGGTGGGTATCCCAATTGCCTCTGAAGTCTATCACACAAGCCTTTAACATGTTTTACATGTTTGGATGGGTTTCTCGCCTTGACCGTCCGGTCTATGGTGATACATGGTGGCTTAAATCCAACCGAGTGGCCTAAGGCCTTTGAAGAAACTTCCAAAGCGTGACATAAATGACTGTCCTAATCCGAGTGATCGAGAAAGGTTTCTTCTGTTCGTACCATAATTTCATTGTTGTAAATATATGCAAACTTTCCTCCATCGTGTAATCTCTACCGGAAGAAAGTGCACTGACTTCGTCAACTACCTACTATCACCCAAATGGAGTCATGGCCCCTCGCCGTCCTAGGTAATTCAGTCACGAAGTCCATGGTTATCCGTTCTGATTTCCATACAAGGATTTTTGGCTATTGTAATAATCTCGACGGCTTCTTATATTCTGACTTAACTTTAGACAAAGTCCTACATTTTCCCACCATTTACAGAATATTATACTTCTTCTTACAGGCCAAAATAATATTTCTCTAAACATCTGGTACATTTTGTCAGCCCCTAGATGGATCAAATATCTTGATCGACGGGCTTCATCTAGAATTACCTCCCGCAGATCACCAATCTTAGGGATCCAGGCTCGCCCTTTCAAATATCTAACTCTATCGGTCTAAACCTTAAATTTTTGGTCAGCATTGTAGAGTTTATACACATCGATATTTTCCTCCTTAAATGATTCTTCTTGAGTCTTTAGGATACGCGGTTTCAAATTTTTTGCACTACCATCCCCAAATCTCGCACTCGCGAGGGTCTGAATCTTTCTTTTCTGCTGAATGCGTCTGTGACTACGTTTGCTTTATCAGGATGATATTTTAGTTCACAGTCATAGTTGCTCAACAGTTCTATCCACATTCTCTGCCTCATATTTAACATCTTCTGATTCAATATGTGCTGGAGACTTTCGTACCGTATAGGTAATGTCTCCAAATTTTTAGCGCGAAAACTACCGCTCCTAATTCCAAGTCATGCATTGTATAATTTTTCTTGTGCTTTTTCAAGTTCCTTGAAGCGCAAGCGATGACTTTGTAAGTAAAGGATTGGTGCATTGCATAGCCGGTGTTTCAACGTCTCAAAGGCCTCTGCCTGCTCTTCACCCCAACTAAAGGGAAGGGTGCCATTGCCTTCTGGGCTGGACCCAACCTGGTTGTGTGGGCTCGCTACACCTTCTGGGCTAGGGGCCATGTAGCCACAAATTGCCGTTCCAAAAAAAAAATTCACCCTTCTTATGGATCAGCTTCGTCAATGGCTTAGCAATCTTGGAAAAGTTCTCAATGAACCTCCGGTAGTAACCTACCAACCCGAGAAATTGGCGTATTTCTGTGGGGTTCCTTGGGGCTTCCCATGTATTGCTTGCTTCTACTTTAGCCGGGTCAACATGAATCCTATCCTTGTTGACCACATAATCGAGGAAGTGTACATCTCGCAACCAAAACTCGCACTTTGAGAACTTGGCATACAATTACTCGTCCTTAAGTAGCTTCAAGATGATATCTAAATGCTATTTGTGCCCCTCCTTACTTCGTGAGTAGATCAATATGTTGTCAATAAATACTACCTTTCTTTTTTATTCCCAATAATGTGGATTGAGGTCTCGATAACTTCCTTATACCAGAGGGTTTGGGCTGCTACCAAGTGATGATCAATGGCCGCCAGATGATACGGTTTAGTTACAAGTTAGTTATTTATAGTTAGCATTATGGTCAATTATTGGGTATACAACTTTGGTGTGCATATATTAGTTGTGTTCTATTAATACTAGATGAGTACCAGCGTAGAGCGATGGTGTATAGCTAAGAATAGTATACTTACGAACTTGCAGTTCCGGTGAGACCCTTAATGCAATAGTTAATGGTTGAATTGTAGCAATTGCGAGGAACAGAATTATGGTTTGGATCCAAAAAATGATCAATGTTTGATGTTTTTATAACAATTAGTTTAATGGTAGATGCTATTACCTTTTTTTTACTTAAGGGTATATTATTAATTTATGCATTAAGTTTAGTTTTTTCCCTCAAAAAGAAAAAAAAGACGATCTGAATGTGTATCCCTCATTAGTCTATGTACAAGTAAATTCGAGATTCAAGCAAGGTTCACATCTTTTGCTTCTTAAATATGTTTTTGCTGTATTTTTTTTAAGATTTAAATATTTTGATTATAATGCTACTTTAAAGGTTTATGGATAATAGCAAGTAGCTTTACTGTTAAAGAGACAAAAGAACCACTTCAACATGGTGGTTTTGACCTATTTTAACGGCAATACTCTATACGGCTGACATATAATATAGATTAAACTACAAAATACATCGTTGTGGTTTACACTTTCAAACACCTTACATCTCTCTCAGAAATTATTGGCACATTACATCATTCGTTAGTCAAACGTTAGACATAATACATCTATTAAGACGAAAGATGCAAATTTTGTTTAGTTATCTTCTAACGAGGGATGTATTTTGCATTTTGCCACAGGGATGTATTTTGCAAATTATTTTTTATTTTTTTATTATTTTATTATTTTAATTATTTAATTATTTTTTGTTTTAATTTATTTTATATTTTTTTATTATTAATATTATTATCATTATTACTATTGGCCTTTTTACTATTATTAATATTATATTTTTGTTTTTTATCTGTTTGGTACGTTTTTGTTCGTTTTTGTCCGACGTTATTATACGTTTTCCTACGTTTTCATACGCGCTAATCCGTTTTATTAGTTTAAATATGTTTTGGTAAATTTTTATACGATTTTGTACGTGTTTGTACGTTTTTGTACGTTTACGTACGTTTTTTATCAGTTTTTGTGGGGTTTTCTGTTTTTGTGCGTTTTACGTTTTTGTACATTGTTTTTCCATTTTTCTACGTTTTCATACATTTTAATACTTTTTGATATATTTCATTTTTCCACGTTTTTGTACAGATGAAAACGTACAAAACGGATAGGTACTAATAATAAATATGGATGAAAACGTACAAAAGCTAACAAATCAGAAAAAAATTACAAAAACACATAAAAAACATATAAAAACGTACAAAATCGTATAAAAATTTACCAAAACATATTTAAACTGATAAAAACGGATTAAAGCATATGAAAACGTATAATAACATAGGAGAAAAACGGAAAAAAACGAAAAATAAGTACCCTATAGATAAAATACATAAATAAATAATATTAAAAATAAAAAATGGCCAATAGTAATAATAATAATAATACTAATAATTATAAAAAATTAAAAAATAATAAAAAATAAAAGAATAATAAAAAAATAAAAATAAACAAAATTATTTACAAAATACATCCCTGTGTAAACTGCAAAATACATCCATCTTTAGTAGATAGCGGAAACATATTTGCATCGTTCGTCCTCAGGGATGTATTATGTCTAACGAAGGATGTAGTGTGGCAATAGTTTCTGACAGGGATGTAAGGTGTTAGAAAGTGTAAACCACAGTGGGGTATTTTGCAGTTTACTCTATAATATATTTGGAATAGTGTATTAATGCCATCTTTAAATTTGTTCTATAAAACTTGAAACCAAGATTAATTAAGTAGGTCCATTGATTGATTTGCATACATTGTTAAAATTTAGGACACCTCTTGTCAT
>BQNB010048347.1:5654-42610 GCA_026074375.1 Tanacetum coccineum | reverse complement strand
GGAAGGGGGGGGGGGTTTTGTCCTTTCGTACGTTCAGTTATGAATCCATGACTCTAATACTATTCTAGTATAATCCTTATGGTCAACTATAAACCGTATTACAATTAACTCAACCGATATGCACAAAGATCGGCGCTCACAAAGAAGAGTTACTAACAATGGTATTCCGCCCTTGGAATCCACCCCTAAGAACCCGTGATTCGACTTAACCTATAAACTCTAAAGCCTTTCCCTTTGAAGCTTTCCAAAACCCCAACTAGATCCCCAATGATCTAGGCTTAATCCCACGGATACAAGACTCCCTTTACAACTTGATTAAATAAAATAAAATGGATGAACCAAGTCCTAACCTAACCTAGAGACTTGATTTAAAAGAAATGGTATGAGAAAGAAGACCCTAAAAAAACACACAAGTATAGATTAAGTACTTGTGTGGCTCTCTTGAGGATATGTGTTTACTTTAATAGAATGATATATGAGAAGTTTGGAACACTTCATGTTAGACTTAAAAGATTAGAGAAGAGAATGGAGAGAAAAGAATGTTTGCAAGAGGTGAGGAATACAAAGGCCAAGGGTGGGTATTTATAGGCCAAGAATCCCAAATGTGGGAAAACATTTCGCGAGTGGCACACTACCCACGCGTCAGCGCATGGCCAGTAGGCTAGATTCCCAAAATGTTTTCTTAGGGATTTTGCCATTTTAAATACCCGCACATGTTAAACCACCAATTTTACTTCACGCTATGACCTTTCAATCATTCTTATACTCAAGGTCAACCAAATCAAATAGCCATTTGATAAAAATGTTTGTGAAGTATTTAAAAGCCTTTAGCTTATCCGATATTGTAAAGAGAGAAAACAATTATCAGAAAGGGGTATTTTGGGTATTTCTCAAAGTGTAACTAGCTTAGTTGAGATCCAACTAAAGGTTTGAAGGAGCTAGTTAGAGTACAAGAGAATATTCTTAGAATATTCTTAACTTTGAGATAAAAGGGGAAAGATTTGAAATCTAAAATTCAAATCTTTTAAAACCATGTTGGATAAGAGAGAATGAGTTGTGAATGAGTTGTCATGAGTTGGCATGATGTGGTAGAAAGGAGACTCTTGATCTTAGATTGAAATGAAGGTTGAGGATGTGAAGAGGAGAGATAAGATGGATAGGTAAAGTGGAAAGATCAAGGGTGATAAGAGAGGTGTTTTTGTTTGGTAGGTGAGATGTGTTTGTTTGAGAGAGGGGAGTGTGTTTGTTTGAAATTAGAACTTAATCCAAGGGAGGAGAGGAGAATAAGGTAACTTGGCATAATGAGGTGGTTTGATGAAGGGTGGATGAGAAAGTGTGTTTGTTTGAAATCAATCCAAAGGAGGAGAAGAGAGTAAGGTAACTTAGAATGATGAAGTGACTTGATAAGGTAAGGATGATAGAGTATATGTGTGTGTGTAATTCAAATGTTGTGAGGAAGAAGGTGAATAGTGGATGTGTGGTGTAGAATGTTTTGATGGGATGTGAAGGAGCCTATGGAAGGAATGAAGTGGACAAGAGGTACAACAAGTACAAAGAGAGTACATTGTGTAAGGGAATGTGAGTTGTCCTATATGGGTATTATTTGGGGAAGGTTTATGTGTAGAAGAGGTTAGGCATAAAGAAGGTTTGAAGATAAAAAGTATGAAGATGATGATGTTTAGTGTGAAATCAAATGATTGATTTGGGTTTATAATCACATTGCCAATATGAGAGAAAATAGTGGGCAAGTGTGATTATGAGACGGTTTAAGAAGGAAGTGTTTAGAGTGTGTGAATGATGAAATTATTTGTTGGGTAAGAAGGGTGAACAAATGATGAGGAAGGATGTGTTGTAGGATTGTGTATAAGGAGTGTAGGAATTTGTAAGTCATCTTGTACATGTGAGGAATACATGTGAGTTTGTAAAACATTTATAGGTAAGGAGATAAGAAAACTCAAATCATGATTAATCTCCAAATACCACAAACTCATTTAGTTATTTAGACTTTAATCCATGGTAACCAAGAATGGATTTGATCACTAATCATCTTGATGAAAACAATCTAAGTGCCTTGCATCTCGAGTAAAACATATCCTGTAACGGGAAAGGATGCGTAAACGCAAAGTGACATTTGACTTAGTTTGACCAATAAGGGAGTAAAACCCGTTACGTAATTAGGAATAACATAAATCCGGATTAAGGTTAAGTGAATACTTTCGTTTTGATGGTATGTTGAAAATATGATCATACTAGGTTTAGAAATAAGTTTTGGCCTTGGCTAGAGGCATTTAATAAAAGATTTGAGTTGACATTTTGTGGAAAAATGAGAGGATTCGGTTTTGCTCCTCTCTAAGTCTAAAACATATTTGGAGTGTTTTTAAATTCTCAAATATCATATACATACCTTTATTGAAGTTTCCACATGTGTCGAGTAAGAGGAAAGCTGACAAAGGCAAATCTATAAAAACGGAATCTACGTGTGGCGCGCTGCCTATGCGCTGACGCGAGCGCAGCGCGTCGAACAAGCAAATCCTGTTTTACGGATTTTGGCTATCGTTTGTGATTTTACGTTTTAGAAATGTTCATTTGTCATCGTTAAAACATAAAGGAGATCCTAGTCAGTGTTGCACCAACAACATGGTTCCTAATTTAAAAATTATTTGACAATTAAACATAGCAATCATAATAGGAGCGGAAGACTAGAAGCATTTGAATATTTTGCCATAACAACGATCCATATACATGTGTATGACTAATAAAAACTAAACAACATGAACAATTTTGTACCTTTTTTGGGTGGGATATCAACACGGACACAAAGATCTAAGGGCAAGATCTTCTTACAGTTAATGCATAATAACTTTCAGGCAACTCCACTAGAATGTTAGTGCTTGATATACTTGAATTCCACCCATACAATCTAATTGATCAAATCAAACACAAATGTGTGTTTATGTAATGGTGGTGTATGACAGAAAACCAAATCAAAGATTGTATACCCTAATTTTACCCTTGTATTCATAGGCCTTAAGAGATAACTTTTATATTTAAATATAAGATAACCTTCGGATATAAATAAGAGATGATGACTTTATTAAATAGATCTTATATTATATAATAATATTTTTATCTTATTAATAAGTAATTGAACCAAGTCCAATACCATCAACCCCTTAGGGAGCACGAAGCATATGGACTAGATAGGCTCTCCATGTGGTTCTTGGTTAAAACTCATGATGTGTGTTCTTACAAGCTTTAAATATATAATAACTAGATTTACCAAACGAACGACTAAAAACACAACATTCGGGCAAGTATACCCTATCGAGTGTAATATAGTATTAGGTAAGTCCAGGTCGTTCCACGGGATTTATAGTAATTCACAGATTGTTTATCAAGTAACAAAGCTAAAAGATTGTCACAGATCAAATAGCAAAACGTGTGTATTAAGCAAGCAAGAAACAAGGCATGATCCACATACCAAAATAGAGATAGGGCAAGACTTTATATAAACAAAGCATACAAGTCATATATGATGGGTAATCATAATAAAAAGCATATCTGCCAAAAACAACATAGAATCCTTTTGGCCTATATACTACATCATCACGAGTGCATTAGGAATGATTTATATCAAATATGCATACATATGAATTCCTCCCAACCCGGTCAGTCAACATAAGGAAGGGTCTTAAATATAATTCTACTTGGGTTGTTTATCAATTTACCACACAATTCTCACAAGTATGATATTGACACGTTATAGAAAAACGGTTCAAAATACATCAAGACAATTAACCCTTCGGCCTATTTCAATTGCAATGATATACCAAAAGATAAACAATGATCCAAGTAAAACAATATCGAATCCATAATCATATATATTCACAAGTTATAGAAAAATCATCCAAATATTATCTCCTGTTTCACATATGAGAGCAAAGTACCAAAACCAATATTTCGACTACAACAAGTACCAACCCAAAACTAATAATTCCATGATCAACCAACAACCAAATGCTACTGAGATAACATGAAATATACCACGTAACTTTGGAAATCCGCAACATATCACCAAATGGAGTGTTTGGTAACAAGGTTTATGGTAGTGATCTTAGAAGGATTTGGTGTGAATCCTCTAAGAATCAAAATGAGAAATGTTTAGGTTCTGAAAATGGATGGTATGTGGTCTAGATATGGTATTAGAACTCTGGGAATTCGTGGCTATAGTGGTGGTAATGATATGATGGTACGCCATGGATTAAAGGGATATTTAGATCATTGGATCCAAGGATCCCCCCTCCACTCTTTCCTTCCTCTCCCAATTGATTTTGGATTTGCGTGTGATGAATATGAAGTTCCCTGGCACAAATGAGGGTATATATAGGCTAAACAATACATGTGGACCAAGTTGGGGGTATATGTGGTCGGTTTTGAGGCTAAATTCGCGAATTAATTGCATCAGACAGAAAGTGCGGAACACTTTTTTATTTGTGCGCCGTACTTTGGGATATAGAAAAGTGTGCCACACTTATTTGTAAATGCGGCGGTTTTGGTGCATTTTCAGCTCTTGGACTAAAAATCAAAGTTGTATAGAATTCTTTCCCGGACGCGTGGGCAGTTGAATCATGTCAATCCGAGTTTGTATGCTCAAGCTATGGCCAAAATAGTGGACAGGTGTCAGGAGATCTTTAACTTGAGTTCTTTCTTTGTTTAAGCTTTAATTCTTTGTGTATTCTTTCGTTTTCTTCCATGACACATCTCATGAACCTATAATAGCAAATATAGTCTATTAACTATCGAATGTTCTTATAATTAACCAATATATATATACGAAAAAGAATAGATAGCACATATAGAAATATGTATAAAATGAGCATTATCAAATCCCCCATACTTACATTTTGCTTGCCCTCAAGCAAATCTAAGAAAAGAAAATCAGAAATAAAATTCCTAGATGACAAAATAAGGGAAAATTTAAATTAAATTTTTTTTTTGAAAATATCAAAAATATTGTTGATTTTTTTATAAATAAGCGCAAAAGGCGTAAACACCCCCCACACTTAAGGGTTTGCTTGATCTCAAGCAAAATAAAGAAATGAAATAAGCTTTACAAAACAAAAATCAAATTATGAAAAATATTTTTGGATTTCTAATATGTAAAGATAGAGATGTTTGACAATACCCAATGATTCTCAAGCTGTTATAACATGACTAAGCACCTCATGAATAAGGAAAAATATAATTCACTCAAACACTCGTATATGATGTAATAATGGGTAAAAGAAAATCACACTCAATTGCTCAGACATGATTCATTAAGATTACCATAAGCTTGTATAAGAGACAAAATTGCACCGACGTGGAGTAAGCACCATGTATAAATATCAAAAGATGACTTTTATTCGGGTTATAACGTTAGGCTAAGGGTAAATAAATGAATGGATTAGGTATGGGTAATTTATTGGAATTTAATTTATAATTAAAATACATGTCGACAAGTCCAAGAACCCATGTTGCTAGCTACCAAACATACCACAAACCCACGAGGTGATCGAACCTCACAACCCCAAACTCGTACAAATGATATAACAATATGCCTCACATCAACTTTTATTCATACTTCACTTTTTTGACTTTTTAATCACTTTTTTATACCTTTTTTTGATTATTTTTTTCACATAACTAATAATTCCCCCACACATAGTACACGCATACACCACCAAAAAATACGAAACATGAAGCTGGCCATCTTCGTATCCGTTAAAATGGCACAACACTCATAGCAAAGCGTGAACAAACTATAAGCAAAAATCAACCAATCATACCAAACGACTAGCAACCAACCATTTAGACTTTCGACAAGGGGTAAGGCTAGGATAAAGGTTATATATTTTTGTATATATTTTAGTAGATGTAAGAATCGAAAAGAATGGTTATGCGGGTTAAACTAGAGGTATCTAGCACTAAAGATGAGTGCTACAAGCGGGTTTTATTTTGGTGGTTAGCTAATAAGTGTAATTAGTAAAAAGAATAAATAATGTGTTAAATGGATGGGCTAATTTGGTTAAATCCTAGATTGCCTCTTAATCACATAAAAATACCTATATCACGCGAACGTGATCTCACTGCGGTCTCGTAATGATTGTTAAGCACAAGTTCTAGAATCAATAAATCACTAGCACACTCATAAACAAAAGGAATCAAGCATAAAATATGTATGTTATAGACAGGCTCAAAATCCTCACATATTTACTGGAATGATTATAAATGCGCAAGTAATGTCATTGATCCCGAGTCGGATATGCTTTATCAATCGGGATACATCTGTGATTTCAAAAACTTTATTTTTTACTAAGTTTTATTTTAATATATTATCCTAAGTGGCAAAAGAATTTATTTAAATAAGATTAGATTTTTAGATTACAGAGGGCGAACAAAAGTTATAATTTCTATAAAAAATGAGTCTCAATTTTTGAATTCATTTTCTCCCCACACTTAAGTTGAGCATTATGCGTAACTAGAAAATAACTTAAAAGTAGAATAATGAGAAAAATAAATATAAGAGAAACGAGACTTCCCGGGGCTCTTAAGTGCTCGGTTGAATTATGAAAGATATGAAGCGAAACAGAGCGTCATCACAAGCATGTGAAATTAACCATATATAATATAATAATCCAAATATATCAGTCCCCAAGTGATAAGACTTCATCCAACCAACCACCACTTGTTTATTAAATCTACAAAACAAACAAAACTACAAGAAAGCGTAAAATTATAAAGCGCACTTTCGTAGGCAACACGATTGCATTTAGCGTATGTAACAAGCCTTTAAACCCCTTGGTATCCCAAGTGAACGAGTTATAGTCCCGTGAGGGTTTCCAGCGAACACACCCACAAAATTCAAAACTTTTTCGTTTTATATAATTTTTATTTTTCTCTTTAAATTTTTTTATTTATACACAATTTTCTAAAAACAAGCACACACAAAGCACTACGAAATAAAAAATAACATAAGTAGGAAAATATAATTGCTAGTGTTTAAACATTCATAACACATATTAAATAATAATAATAATAATAATAAGGCGAAAAGAAAATCTTTTCTGATTTTAATTTTTAGTACATACATAAATCAAGCATGCACTTTTTATATATGGTACGAAAACTTATAACGACTAACAAATAAAATCACATACAAAGAAGAAAATAAATATGTATTTATTTATTTACTTTTTTATTTATTATTAATTTTTATTCTAACTTTTATAACATGCACAAATCAAACACACATTAACAAAATTACTATTTTTTTCATGCAGACCAGAAGTGCGTCGCACTTAAAAGAAAGTGCGGCGTACTTATAACCTATTTTTATAATTGTTCAAATATTCAAAATTCATGGGCGGTAAAAATTACAAAAATGCGCCGCACAACAATACATGTGCGGCGGTTTTATTATGAGAACCTTGTTTTGATTTTCACACTTTATTAGTTTAGAACACATATAGATTACATACATAAACACACATTCAAACATACAAACACAAAACAAAAACTAAACAAACTAAGAAAAGGAAATACAAAACTCTTTTTAGATTTTATAATTTTAACATATTACATAATCATGCAAACAAACACACATAAACAAACAATTCAACAAAAGCAAACAAACATGATTGAATACTAATACTGGTTTTAAAACAATCAATATGATAAAGATACTAAAAAGAAAAATATTTTTATTTCTCAGAACCAAAAGTGCGGCGTACAAGGGAAAATGTGCGTCGTACTTCAGTATGAGATTTTTATTTGTTTTAATAAAACACATAGAACTAAATAAACTAAACACGATAATGCAAACTTAGAAGAATAGTGAAAATAACTAAACGAAATGCATATGCAACCACAAACAAACTTAAACTATTTTTGTACATTATATATTATTATTATTATTATTATTTTTATAAAGATACACATGACCAAACACAATCAAACTAAGATGCATAAACAAATAAAAACACATTACAAGTATCAACAAAACAAAAATAAATACATCCGATCATTTTTTTATACAAAACAGACTTTTTTTGTAATGCAGGTGCAAAGTGCGGTGTACAAAATTAATTGTACGACGTACTTACTACAAATTTTCAATTTCATTATCTTTTTTTACAGATGCAATGCTAGAAAAACAAACAAACATATAACATAATTTATTATATTAACAGGAATATGCCATAAATCATAATAAAGCAAAAAAAACTTTTTATTTTTTTTCATTTTGAATAACAAACTAATTATTCACAAATGTACGAGGCATATAATCATATAAAACAGAATTTTAAAAATCATATAAAACAAAATTTTAAACGATTACATACCTAAGACTATCAATTTGGGGGTTTTTTGTTACTACTAAAATTAATCAGTCATGAAACGAATAAGATTCAGGACAAGTATGATTGTTTTGGTGTAAAACGACGTACTTGCACGTTGTATCTGCAAAGTAATTAGAGAAAACAGGGGAAGTACGGCACACTTCATGTTGGGATTCTTAAATTGATGAGAGAAAATAAATAAAAGAATGAAACAAAAGGATCAGAATCGTCATTAAAGAATTCTACAAGCTGGTGGAGAATTATGGAAGATTTGGTCAAAGATATCAAAAGATGAAGATTCTGGAAGATCTCCTTAAGAAGATAAAGATAACAGAAGATATTCCTTAATGTTTAAAAGATTTATTAATATCTTTATGCTTATCCCTTTGTAAAACCTAATATCTTTAGTATATAAAGAGATACAGGTTGTCGGTTTTAGATACACATAAACAGAAAAACGTATGTGTGTGTGTGCATAACCTAGAGATGTAGACGTCTCTAGGACTAATAGTTAGTAGTTAGTTAGTTAGTAGCCCTAAGGTATAGAATTGGGGCAAAGTGGAAATGTATGGAATAAAAACCTTGTTTGATAATATACTGTTCTTTATATTCCGCTGCATATTTATATTATCTGTAAAACATATCCTAGATGAGTCTATAACGATCTCTACAATTGGTATCAAAGCCTCTTATAACCAAATACCTCAAAAATTCCTCAAACTAAACCTTTAAAAAATAGCAAAGATTTTTGTTAGAGAAATAAGAGATCACAAGCTATAAAACACCCGACTTTCCTTTTTCTAAGATTTTTTCTCTCTTTATTATTTTTCTTGATAATTAACTACCTAAATACAACTTATTTGTGTTGACATAATGTATTGTTTTCATTACCTCATTGGTAACTTTTAGGATCATAGAATAAAAAGCACAATTAAGTGTCAAAAAGATAAGTTCATCATCCCCGATTTTTCACTTTTCCCATGCTAAGCTTAAAAACAAGATCATTGCTTAATTACAAGTCATGACACTAGCACTACTCATAAATACTAATTGTGTACTTACTTTTCCTCTGGCAAATCCTACTTTTGTATCTCAGGATTTTACTTAAGTCATATACCCGAAGGCTCTTTAAGACTTTTGTTTCGATACTTATTAATTCCAAAAATAAAGTGTAATGGTAAGAACGCAATAATTAGCTCCTAGCCCTTTTCAAAAGATCAAATGCAATCAAGATTAAAGTCCACATCGAGGCGACCAAAATTTGGCTTTTATTAGGCTACTTAAGCAAGGCACCATTCATGGCATATACCCTAAGGCTCTTTAAGACATGAATGGACCAATCTCATTTGTACCATATACCCTTAGGCTCTTTAAGGCACAAAACAAGACAAAAATTAAGCAACATTATTAAACCTCAGTCCTTTAGTAGGCTACAACATCGGCCACGCCTCCGACAAGATGTAGCAAACATATTTCGACTTTGGATTATATAAGTAAAACCGGTGCCTTTTATCTCGAAGCCACATCGATAGCGAGTCGACAAGAGGTTATTCTACTTATTATGACACCGGACTCCACCTCATATGAAAACTCCAACATCGGCCACGCCTCCGACAAGATGAAGTAATCTGGCAGAGATACTTATTTATTATTATTTTTGCATTTTTAAGCCAAATTAAGTATTCCTGATGTGTACTCATCCTAATCACAAAGGAGCTTAAGAAAACTTCTATTAACTAATTATTAACCAAAAAACCATACAACTTTATTTATTAAACATTTATATAAAAGTGAAACAAGCTAATGGGAGAAAAAGCCACAATTAATAATAAGTCTGAAAGAAAACCAACTTTCAAACGATTTAATGTCATGACTTATAAATAACACTATCATTTCTTGTTCTTCACAAAAGAAATTTGCAAATACTTAGCCATATAAAATCCAACTCGGCATATTTAAAATCTACTTGAGATTAGCACAAGCTTTCATTTACTAACGATTCAAGTCTAGCATGTTTAAAGTCTACGTGAGACTAGCACAAACTATCATCATTAATTGTTAAGGGAAAAGCTAAGAACACAAACACGTTCAATCGGTCAAAAATTACTTCTTATTCTTACCAACGGAAAACCTACATTTTTGTCTTAACACTTATTTATTTTTATTTTATTTATTTATTTATTTATTTATTTATTTATTTTTATTATTTTTAAAACTAAATAACAAGACAGAAAAATTTAAAATTTTTGCTACATTTTTGTGGAAAAACTGGTACGTGAAACAAAACATAAGCAAGCAAATCCCAAATCGATAGATCCCTTCCCCTAACTAAAACGCAACATTGTCCTCAAGTTTGAAGATGGGCCCACTACGTAAATCTAAGGCCCCCGATTTTTTTTTATGAAGTATGCAAAGATAAACGTTTATATTGAATATATGAGTGAAAGGAAAAGGAATCTCCTCATCCCCAAACAAAATTCACACAAAGGTAGAAGCTCGATATGAACGGAATCAACACCGACATGAGAGGCTTCAAAGAATTTGTTGGGAGAATCCTGCAAAAATCATAACAAACAAGCAACAAACATCGAGACATCGAAAAGAGAGCAAGCCTCTCTACAACACAACATATTAGATAAGAAAATAGAAAGAAAATAGAGATGATAACATGGTGAACTCCCAATAGCAGCTTGTTTTTATCACCGAAGTCGCAAGCTCGAGACTCGATACTAAATTTACTGTCCCCATAGGGAAAGTCAGGAGTCAGGAATAACCAACCTGGTGGTGTTATCCCCTCCATAGTATATGCTTCAAAACGGTGGCAGTATGGATTTGAAAATATAGAAACCATTCGGCAAGAGACTACTTGCAATTGCATAATGATAAACTTCATGCTTGTTGAAAGGTCCGGACCAACGGGACATGCGCTCTTTCGGAGAAAATCTTTATCGGCTTTGAAAAGCAAGACTTGATCACCAACATTAAAGATTCGAATCTTTATCTTGAATCGTGTTAGCTTCTTGTCTTCTCCTTATATATAATAACGAATTCTCGTAAGCTTGATCACAAGCTCGCTTAAGTTCATTGATCATCGAAGCTTTTCGATGATCGCGCCGTCGGTCCTTTAAAATCGAAGTTTGGCATGCTTGAGACCCAATATGCTTTTGTGTTCTAACAATACAACTGGTAAGTTGGACACGCTTTTCCATAACTAACTTATATTGGAGTACAATCCTATCGCAGTCTTATAAGACGGTTCTAAAAGCCATACATGGCAACCTCTAGTTTGCGGACCACGAGCAAACGGTTTTCTCCTACCGTATCCTCATCCAAATACTTTTGAGACATCGATTCGTGACTATCAACTTGACGCACTCCAGTTTGAGGATGGTAAGGAGTCGAAAAGACATGGGTTGACACCATAATTAGACATAACTTTAACAAATTTGTTCGTTTACAAAAAAAGGTCCCACGATCGCTTAAGAATTGCTCTCGGAGCACCGATCAGGAGAACAGGATTTTTAAGAATTTAACAACACCCCTAGCATCGTGGTAGGCGACGCTATTTGTATCAACCCCACTTGGAAAGATAGTCGACGGCTACTAGAATATATTTGTTACCCTTAGATGACGGAAAAGGTCCCATAAAATCAATTCCCCATAAATCGAAAATCTCACAAACTTAGATTGCATTTTGAGGCATCTCATCATGTTGAGAGATTTTGCCTTGTCTTTGACAAGCATCACACGTTTGACAAATTCGTAGGCCTCCTTATAAATGGAAGTGCCAATAAAAAATCGGCATCAAAAATCTTCTTGGCAGTAAAGTTGGCACCGTAGTGTCCCCCGGTAGGTCCACTATGACAAGCTTCGAGAATTTCGAGAGCTTCTTTGCCATCCACACACCTTCGGATTATTTGATCTGCACAAGTCTTGAAAAGAAAAGGGTCATCCTAAAAATAGTGTTTTACATCTTTAAAGAACTTATTTTTCTCTTGAGTCGACATTCCTTTTTTAATGAATTTCCCCGCGTGGTAGTTAGCAAAATCGGCAAACCACGGGGTACTTTGGTCTTTGGAAGTTAGAACACTTAAAGTCTCTAAAGGAAAAGTCTCGGTAATCTCTTTTGGATCAAAAGTATTTTCGTAAGGGTTTTCGAGACGAGAGAGGTGATCTGCTGCATAGTTTTACGCTCCCTTAGTATCATAACCTATAAAATCAAAATACGGAAGAAGTCAGACCCAGCGAAAGCCAATCTTGCTTTGGGCGTCTTTCTTTGTGAAAGAGATATTATCAAATGCGGAATGGTCCCGTGTAAACAACACTCATTTGTTCATAGATTAGATATGATCGAAACTTACTCGAAAGCATAAACAAACTGCAAGCATTTCTTTCTCGGGTGATGTGAAAATTCAATTCTGCCTCAGTCATTAGTCTTGCAGCAAATGAAATAGGAGAAATGCTTCTCAATCCTTTGCCCAAGAACTGCACCTATTGCATAATCACTTGCATCGCACATGATTTCAAAAGGTTGGTCCCGGTCCCAATTTGAGAGCAATGAGAAATGGACTTCGGTCCAATTATCTTTTCATGTTTGAAAAGGCTAGAATGCAATCTTCCGAAAAAAGGAAAAGAGTGTTTTTCTCTAAGAGATGGGTCATGGGTCGAGAGACGTTTGGAAAAGTCTAGATAAATCTTCGATAGAATCCAGCATGTCCCAAGAAAACATTCGAATTCCTTTGACGGTCGATCGGGAGAGGAGTTTCGAAATTACATCCCTTTGGCCTATCGACTAATCAATTCCTTTTCTAAGATCTTATTCCTAGAAAACAATGCCCTCTTTAACCATGAAATGGCTGGCTCTTTTCCCACTTTAAGTGCCTAATTTGGTGTCTTCACACCTTTTAAGGCATTTTATTCTAAATTGGCAAGGCACCGGAAAAAGAATCTCCAAAACTGAAAATCGTCCATAAAAACTCCATCTTTTCTCTACATGTCGAGAAAAATGGCCATCATACAACGTTTGGGAAAGTTTCCGTGAGCATTGCACCAACCGAATGGCAAACGGACGGTACGCGAAATTTCCGTATGGGCACGTAAATGTAGTTTTTTTCTTGAATCTTTAGGATCAATGGTGATTTGAAAATACCCTGAAAAACCATCTAAAAAACAATAAAACTCTTGCCAGCTAATCGCTCTAACATTTGATCCATGAATGGTAAACAGAAAATGGTCTTTACAAGTTGCTTCCTTTAACTTTCGATAATCGATATGCAAACCGTAATAGATCGCCATCCCGTGACTAATCTGTAGGCAACCAAGCTCATTTTCTCGTTTGTGAAAACGTTCATAACACCTTTTTTTAGAACACAATGACTGAACTAACCCATGGATTATCCGAAGATTGGATAAATCAATCCTCGTCAAGAAGTATTTTCTACTTCTTATACTTAATGACGTCATGGATTTTAGGGTTAACCCTCCTTTGATGTTGGACTGAAGGTTGGTAATCATCTTCTAAAAGGATTAATTTGTGAGCAAAACTCTAGATCTATGCCTCGGATATCAGAAAGATTCCAAGCAATTCTGAGCTGTTTTTTTCCGGTTTTTCAAAACTTTAAAATTGAGAGTCCTTTCTTCTAGGCTCAAATCCTTTTGAATTAAGACTGGAAGCTTGTTATTTTCCTCTAAGAATGCATACTCGAGATGCGGAGGTAACTCTTTAAGCTCGACTTCTGGAATTTCAACTTTTGGTTCATAAGAAGTAGCATATTCGACTGAAGACTTCTTTGGTTCAACAACTTTGAGATCTTTCTGAAGCTCTGGTAAATAATCACCATGGTTTGGGTGAGGTAATGGATCATTGTTGAGAAGTGCCTCGAGAATGAGAATGTTACCCTCGGGATCGTAATACGTAGCATTGAAAACTGTGGAAACTGGTTCATCATCGATTGCTATGAAAGCATCGGCTTCTTCAAAGAGTAGAAAATCACTTTCATCAAAAGGAGTAAGTGTTGTAGGATGAAATAAGAAACAATCGTGATCGAAGTACTTAGAAAGGATTGTTAGAAAGCAACGGAAAAAACGGAAAATCCAAGTACTTCTTGTGAGTATTCTTCACAAGTAACATCGATTAGATCAACCTTTTTCAACGATTCGAGATTGTTGTAGGAAATGGAAGGTGCATCACTACATTTAAGGGTTAACGATTGATCATCATTCCTAAGAGTAATCTCTCCTTCGTAAACATCGATTAAAGCATGAGCCGTCCTAAGAAAGGGTCGCCAAGTATCCAACGTACCAGGAACGGCTATAAAACAAGAACACCAAAGTCGGCGAAAAAGTAAAACTTCCCTACTTTGCAAAACCAATTTCAAGCTACACCGTATGGTTTGTGAAATTGTAACGGTCTGGCTAATTCTAATTAAACCATTATTGTTTCGGTTAGAGGCCTGAAGTTGAAAGCTTTTTCAAATGGATAAAGCATGAGATTGATACTAGCACCCAAATCGGCAAGTGCTAAGTAACTATCGAACTCTGAAAAATCACATGGAATGAGAAATCGATCGGGGTCACCTAGCTTTTCTGGAAGCTTTTTTAGGACAACCGCACTACAATTTTCATTCAATGGTTGTTTTGTAACTCACATTAACTTGTCTTTGTTATTTAACCTCTTTTTTAACAACGAGCAAACTTTGGCATATGAATGAAGGAGCATCCGCGCAAACTTAGCTCAAAGTGAATATTACGGAAGATTTCCATAACTTTGAAGCTAAGGAATATCATCCTTTTCACGCATCTTTTGTTTGTGAGATCTCTAATGGGAAAGGTAAATTATGTTTGGTTTTGTTGCAACGAAAGAAGGTTCTTCACATTGGTTCTTTGTCTTTATGGGATTTGTTCATGACGAATGGAGGAGGTTTGGATGTCTTCGTGGCTTGGTAGCTCGATATCCTTGTTACGTACTTTCCTTTTTCCACCACCACGGCGGTGGAATTGGAGCCCACCATACCAACACCAACCAATCAACCCACAATACATCAAGTTTTACTTACCAACTCCAACACATAGTGTGTCCTAAACAGAAATTTATGAAAATTATTCTAAACAAATGATGCGAACATGACTAATTTGCAATGAGTTGATAATTTTTCAAACTGATTTTTTCCAAAGAGTTTACAATGATATCCTCAAAAGGTGGGGGAAGAACAAGAATGATTTTCAGAAATGATAGCACTCGGTTTTCATGCAAAGTTAATCATATAAATAGCAACCAACCCTTCAAGTCAAATCTTTACCTTGCAATACATTCCAACACATGGAACAGAAGCCAAGCAATTACAACTCGTAGTGGTGTTTTCATATGATGGACCTCCAATTCCACCGCCGGTGGTGGAAAAGGAAAGTGAGGTAACAAAGGATACCGAGCTACCAAGCACCGAAGACATCCAACCTCCTCCATTGGTCCATGAACAAACCAAAGACAAAGAACCAAGTGAAGAACCTTCTTTCGTTGCCAACAAAGCCAAACCTAATTTACCTTACCCATCGAGACTCAACAAACAAAAGATTCGTGAAAAGGATGATATCCTAGCCATCACAGTTTATGGGAAATCTTCGTAATATCACTTTTGAGCTAAGTTTCGCGGGATGCTCTCATTCATATGCCCAAAGTTTGCTCCGAAGTTTCAAAAAGATGTTAAATAACCAAAGACAATTTAATTGAGTTACCAAAACACATTGAATGAAAATTGGAGTGCGGTTGTCCCTAAAAAGAGCTTCAGAAAAGCTAGGTTTACCCCGAGCGATATCTCAATACCATGTGATTTTTCAGAGTATCCGAAGTTACTTATACACCTTGCCGATTTTGGGTGCTAGTAACAATCTCATGCCTATATCCATTTGGAAAAAGCTTCAACTCTCAGGCCTAACCGAAACAAAAATGGTATTAGAATTAGCCGACCGTACAATTTCCAAACCAACCGGTGTAGCTGAAATGTTTTTTTGTCAAAGTAGGGAAGTTTTACTTTCCCGCCGACTTTGTTGTTCTTGATTTTATAGCCGATCCTCGAGTACCGTTGATACTTGGGCGACCCTTTCTTAGGACGGCTCATGCTTTAATCGATGTTTACGAAGGAGAGATTACTCTTAGGAATGATGATCAATCGTTAACCCTTAAATGTAGTGATGCACCTTCCATTTTCCTACAACAATCTCAATCGTTGAAAAAGGTTGATCTAATCCGATGGTTACTTGTGAAGAATACTCACAAGAAGTACTTGGATTTTCCGATTCCGTTGCTTACAACAATCCTTCTCCATACTTCGATCCGATTGTTTCTACTTCATCTCCAACACTTACTCCTTTTGATGAAAGTGATTTTCTACTCTTTGAAGAAGCCGATGCTTTCATAGCAATCGATGATGAACCAGTTTCACCAGTTTTCAATGCTACGTATTACGATCCCGAGGGTAACATTCTCATTCTCGAGGCACTTCTCAACAATGATCCATTACCTCACCCAAACCACGGGTGATTATTTACCAAACTTCAAAAAGATCTCAAGTTGATCAAACCAAAGAATCTTCAGTCGAATATCTACTTCTTATGACCCAAAAGTTGAAATTCCAGAAGTCGAGCTAAAGATTACCTTCCGCATCTCGAGATTCTGTACTTAGAGAAAATAAAAGCTTCCAGTCAAAATTTCAAAAGATTTTGAGCCTAGAGAAAAACCTCACACAATAATGTTTGAAAAACCGAAAACAAGCAATTGCTTGGAAACTTTCTGATATCCGAGGCATAGATCTAGAGTTTTGCTCACACAAAATCCTTTTAGAAGATGATTACCAACCTTCATTCCAACATCAAAGGAGGGTTAACCCTAAAATCCATGACGTCATTAAGAAAGAAGTAGAAAACTTCTTACGCAGGATTGAATTTAATTCCAATCTCGGATAGTCCATGGGTAGTTCAGTCCATTTTTTCCTAAAAAAGGTGGTAATGACCGTTTTCACAAACAAGAAAATGAGCTGGTGCACAAAGATTAGTCCACGGGATGGCGATTTGCATCCGATTATCGAAAGTTAAACGAAGCAACATGTAAAGACCACTTTCTGTTACCATACATGGACCAAATGTTAGAGCTAATAGCCGCAACGAGTTTTATTGTTTTTTAGATGGTTTTTCAGGGTATTTTCAAATCCCAATTGATCCTAAAGATCAAGAAAAAACTACTTTTACGTGCCCATACGGAACTTTCGCGTACCGTCGTATGCCATTCGGTTTGTGCAATGCTCCGAACTTTCCAACTTTGTATGATGGCCCATTCTTCCCGACATGATAGGAGAAAAACGATGGAGGTTTTTAAGGACGAATTTTCAGTTTATGGGAGATTCTTTCCTCCGTCCTTGCCAATTTAGATAAAATGCTTAAAAGATGTGAAGACACCAAATTAGCACTAAATTGGGAAAAGAGCCATTTCATGGTTAAAGAGGGCATTGTTTTAGGACATAAGATCTCTAGAAAAATGGCAAAGAACATGTAGGTTTTGATAAAGCTAAGATTGAATGTTTTAACTGTCATAGAAGAGGCCATTTTGCCAGGGAATGTAAAGCACCAAGAAATCAATGGAACAGGAATGGAGATGCAGGGTATAGGATCAAGGACAACACCAGAAGAACTATACCAGTAGAGACCTTTAATGCATTGGTTGTTCAGGATAATGCTTTGATTGTGCAAGATGGATTGGGATATGATTGGAGTTATATAGCTCAAGATGAACCAACTGAGTTTGCTCTTATGGCCTACACTTCAAACTCTTCAGGGTCTGACACAGAGGTAAAATATTGTTCTAAAAACTGTGTTAAAACATATGAAAAACTTCAAAAACAGTTTGATGAACAAAGACAAACTCTTAGTAAGGCTAATCTAGAAATTGTAGCTTATCAGTTATATAACAATCCAGAATTTTCATCAAATGCATAATCAATCTATTTTACTATGATCACAATTATACGAGGAAAATTTTCACTATATTACATTACTTATATATCTCAATATGTCATAACTAAAGTAGACGAGCTCACGCAACCTATCTATGGCAATCCTATCTTCATATATGTCAAGCAATCATCATAATATGTCAAGTCAATATCATAATATCATTATTACAAAGTACATTATTCCTATAATGTACCATTCGCAACGTTATATCAAAACGGGCTTTAAACCGTTATCGGATGCCTCTAAACCCTAATTCCATGAAGGATTAACATCTAAAGTGAATGCACAAGATACTAAAGCATATGTACAAGCAATATAACATCTCATTTGAAATATAAAATCTCTTCAACTCAAAGTACAAATCTCTAAAAGCTCAATGTACAAGTCATTAAGCATGATCTCTAAAATAGCCGTTTTACCTCCGTTTTCATTCTAATTTCTTCACCACCACTTGTGTACAAGCTACTACACTCATTCTACAATGTATAAACCCTAAATATTCTATTCATAAGCTTTCATACATCTTTTTATACTCAAAACCCTAATTCAAAACCCTAAACCCTAAAACCAAGCTAGTTTCTAAACCATGACCCGTTTCTTGATTTTTACCCATTGTAAACCTAAACCAACTCTTAAATAAGTTATAATAACATAAATTACAACATTCTCAATCATAATCCATTATCATTTCATCATTCTACTTCAATTATACAAGAAACAAATCCAGAAAACCCTAATTGTACCCTAATTGTGATTTTGACCCGTTTACTCATTTTCAGACCATCTCATTCTCAAGTAAGCAACCAAGAGTCATTGTAAACCCATAAAATGAGTTTACAAACCTTTATCTATCATTAACCATCCTTTCTTCAACAATGTACAAGAATTACAAAGCTAGAAAACCCTAAAAGTCAAAATGCAGTTATACCAATTTTGAACACCCTGTCAAAGAAAAAAGCAACAAAATAAATTTGTTTTCAATGCAGTCTTAACTAGGTCTGGAAGAATACCAGTTAGTACTGCCAAGAAGTATATTAATACTGCTACCCCTAAAAATAGAGTGAATGTTTCAAAACCAAAATAAATACTTTTCCTAAGTCCACCATTCACCTTATTAGAAGGCCTTTTTTTTATAAATCAACATTAATTATACCAGAGGTTACAAAAGTATAAGTTAATACTGTTAAAGTAGATGTTTTAATGTACTGCGTAGGGCAAACTACCAGTTTGTACTGTTAAGGCAAATGGGGGAGTCACTACTGTTAAGGCCTCAGCAGGTTATGATTTTGAGACCTAAAAGGAGCTGATTTAAACAATGGGCGCACCAAAGACAATACGGTGATCATATGTATCTCAAAAAGATTTCAAATTATATTGATCCACAAGGAGCGACTCAACGACAGTAGAGAGGCATTGGGTCCCCCAAGAGAAACTGACTCTTCTTATTTTTTAATAGGAGGGAATCCACACACGCTATTAAAAGTACAAAAGAATGTTTGACAGTGGATGCTCTAGGCATATGACAGGGAACAAAGCCTTACTTACTGACTATCAAGATATTGATAAGTAATGGATTGAGTTCTGCCTTGGTTGGAGAGTACTAAAGGGTGGAGTAAGATAACAGGTATTGGTAACAGATTAAAGAACTAATAAAATAGACTTATGAAATGTGTTTTTTCTGTGAAAGGAACTGAAGGTTACTCTTTTCTCTAAACTCACCAATGTGTACAAAAAAACATTGTTCTTTTCACTGAAACTGAAATGGTCTTGTTTCTGAGTCTCGTTGATTTTAAGTTAATTGACATGAAAGATTAAAGTTCAGCTTTAGAGAGTCCCCATGCAAAACAATATGTACACTGATTGTCGATTTTAAAGAATGACATGTTTCCTTCTCTAGATGATTTAACTTGCGTTTATTTGCAAAAGCCACAATTGATGAGGTCTAAGCTATGGCATAGGAGGGTGGGTCATTGAATTTTAAACACACATGAATAAACTGTGAAGGGATACCGTTGTAATGAGTACTTCCTTTCAACGACTTTTGAAAAAAGACCATCATTGTGTTGCTTTATAGAAAGGGAAAGAAACACAAAGCCCCATGTAAGGCCCAAACTTTTGTAGCTCTAACCAGTCAACCTTTATCAGATGTTACATATGCGACTTATTTAAAGACCAACAACTATTAAGGAGTAATTTCAACGCATAAGACTACTATTACCTTGTAGTGAATGATAAATTTAGTAGGTATAGAGCTGGGTTTTCATTTTTAGCAACTAAGATATGAAACTAGTTAGGGATTACTTAAGAATACATGTATAAATCAGGAATGTAGATCAACCCAATTAAACATAAGGTAAAGTAATCCAAGTCTGATAATGTAACATAATTCAAAAATAAAGAAATGATGAATTCTATGGGCACAAAAGGGATAAAAAGGTGATATAGTATTGCCAAAACTCCATCAACAAAATCTGGAGTTGCTTTAGAGAATAGACAATAGAACCTCTGATTGACATGGCAGCTAGGACTATTGTAGCTTAACTAGACAGACTCACTCCTACCTATATTATTTTGGGCTGAAGCAGTTAATAGTGTCTTGTTAGTGATCTTAAATTAGTGTTCTAGTACTAAGCCTCATACCAAGACACCCGTATAAGATACTTATTATGTGGCAGAAAGTACCAAGCCTAGAGTTTAATAAGACCTTATGGATGTCCTGTTACTATCCTAAATACCCTCAGACGCCGTTATTGGTGCACAAGTTTGATAGGAAGGCTGAGGAGGGGCTTTTACTTTGAGGTACTTTTGTTCCTACACAAGGCTCTTTAAGGTTATTTACTCTGCACTGAGACCCCAAAAACGTTGTAAGAGATTTGCATGTTAAACTTCTGAAAAAAAACCAAACTGTTACAGGGCAGAGACCTAACTGGCTTTTTTGAGATTATGATTCCTTATAAATTCCTATGAAAGTATCAACCAGAACTGCAGGAGATTAATACTAACAAAAAATGCAAGTCCCAAACAGGGAGGTTAACAATATATATTTTAAAAATTGAGAGTTGAAAATGGGGGGGGGTTTGTTTTAATTATACTAGATATAGAAAATAGGAAAATCTCTTGGTTATTTTAATATATACTTTGTATATGTTTTTTATATAATGGATGTTTTGTTGGTAGTTTTATTTTTTTGATGTATTAATGAGAAGAGAATTGTCCTACTCAACAAATTATAATTATTTTCCCATTATTCGGTGCGTCATCTATCTCTTCACATGCTACAAGATGCTCAAGATAACAAGAACTGAGGATGATATCATAATGATGAAGGCTTTAAAAAGACTGATCATAGTACCAGCAAGGAGTAGGGTATGAATTCAAACCGTGAAAAATGTTCTTGAAAGGATGATGGATCAAGAGAAGAGTATTCTTTATAGAGTCAATCAGATGCTGTTAGTAAGAGAGATTTGAAGTCTCAGTGTAATAGCCAGCTTTCTTTACGGAGAAGATTGCGCTTTAAAGCTACAGCAGACTGAACTTTTTAATACTGTTACACACCATTAAATACTGCTAGTGCAATCCATGGAACATATCAGTCCTTGTTTGGACCATTCAAGCCATGAGGACCATCATATTCGCTTCCTTCTTGAGTGGCTAATCTTTTCCTATATGATGTTGAGCATAAAATCTCCTCGTGATTCCTCTAATGCCTGAATGGGAGGATTACTGTCTTAAGAATTTTAATTACTACATTTTTGGCTATGCCTATAGATGAACATGAGTACTTGAAACTCTCAAAATCTCTCTCTCAACATCAACAACGGGAACGTTAGGTAAATGATGGAGGAGGAGAACAGAGACAGAGCATTTGAAAGTCTTCCAAGTCAGATCAGCCCATAGAGCATAGCCAAAAAATGCTAGTACTTTCAAAATTTTAGCAGTATCCTCCAATTCATGTGCATAAGGAGGATGCACGAGAAGATTACAGCAACGTCAATAGTGGTATAGAAGAATCCAACAAAAAGGGAAGCAAATGATCGTCCCACTTGATGGTCTCAATCAGGACTAAAGTCCCTGGATCACTAGCAGTATTAACTGAATGTGCAAACGAGTATGACTAAAACTGTTAGTTACTGCTTAGCTCAAGTGAAGTGCCTTCTCCCTAAAGAACTGCTGAGGCTATTACACTGAGGCTCAAACTCTTCTCTCTAAAACAGCATCTGATTGCTCTATACATCCTTCCTCTTGATCCATCATCTTATCAAGAACATTTTTCAAGGTTTGATCAACCCACTTGCTGCGGTTCTGAACAGTCTTTATACAAGCCATTCATCCTTAACTGTATCATCCTCAGTTATCTTGTCATCTGAAGCTCCATGTAGCATTAAGGAGATAGATGACCATAAGATTGGGAACAAAAAATCATTTTTGATAGCCATAGACCCACATAGTCTCTACTTCTTTCCATTTGTCCACCATGTAACATTTTCTTCAAACCTATACTAGCCATTAGTTTCTTGTGAACTTTGCAATCTTTTGTTATATCTTTAAATATCTCTGCAGTAACTATGGTTGATACTTAGCATAAGAATTTATAATAGAATCAATATCAAAAAAGACCAGTGTAGGATTATCCATTTGCCCTTTAACATTTGGTCTTTAATTTTCAAGAAAGTTACAATGCAAAATTCTCTTCAAAAGGTTTGTGGTCATCATGTTAAAAAAAAAAAACCCTAAAAATCCTGCTAACTAACAAATAAGAACCACAACTAAAAACCCTTCAGTTCAGCCTTGCCGTATTCAAACTTTGCCTAAAGGGTCTAGGGTATTCTAGGAAGTCGAACATTACATCCACAAGACTTATGAGATACTTATGTAGCTTGGTACCACTGCCAATAATAAGTTCTATGGGTGCTTGTTATGAGCTGTAGTCACTATAACCCTATATAACGACAATACGAAAGAGCACTATTTAACTGCTGTCCAGACCCAAAAAATATCTATAGGTAGGAGTTGAGTCTGTTAGCATATTCCCTAAGCTTGCCTCAATCAGAGGGTTACTTAAATTCTTCATTCTCTAAGCAACTCACATTTAGTTGTGGAGTATATTGGTCAAAGACTCTAATTCCCTTTTATCCATTTTTGCCCATTGTTGAGATAGAAGATTCACATCCATCTTTCTTATTATTTTTGGAAATTATGTCTCAATATCAGACCTGATTCACTTAACCTTAAGATGTTTACAATTAATGGTTTTCTACTATCTGTTATATAATTTCTTAAAATCTCCACTAGTTTCACTCTTAGTGCTAAAAAGAAAACCCATCCCCAGACTAAACCTAACTAATATTCATCAGTCACTACAAGGTAATAGGTCTTATGGTTGATACTCCTTATAGATGTTGGTCTAAATAAGTCCATATGTAACATCTGTAAAGGTTGACTGATAGAGCTCACAAGTTATGGCCTACAGGCATTTGGTGTCTCTGTTCCCTTCTAACAAGCAACAACAATTAAGGTACCTTTCTTTCAAAAGCCTTTTCGATAAGGAAGAACCTATTACATGGAGGTTTATTACCTTCACCACATAATGGTAAAGTGTTTCTATTCTCATTAGAGTTTTACAAACAATTCCACCCATAACCGACCACCAACCCTCCAATGCGCCAATGCTTAGACTCCTCAATTGTGGCTTTGAGTCAAAATAAACATATTTAAATCTCTCTAGAAAGAGTGAACAAGCTTCTTTAAAATCGAAAGCTTTACATATTGTTTTGCCTTCGGGACTCTAAGCAGTACTTAACATTCATACAATTAATCTTTAAAATCACGAGACAAAACAAGAAGACATTTCAGTTCAGTGAAAAGAGACACTGTTTTTCTTGCCACAGCATTTGTTGAGACAGAGAAAAATTAAACTTCAGTTCCTATCACAAAAAACACATCTTCAATACAGTCTTTTTTATTAATGTTCTTATCTTACTCATATGGACCTGTTATCTTACCACCCTTTAGTACTTCCACAAAAGGGCAACAAAACCTCACGCAAACACAAATAATCTTGCATATTCATAAGTAAGCTTTGTCTCCCTCGTCACATATCCTAGCAGCAATCCACTGTCAAACAATTTCCTTTGTGTACATTCAAAGACACTGCTTGATTCTTAGTAGCGTAGGGATTCCTCCTAAACTAAAAACATAAGTAGATACTCAGTTTTACTTCTCTTTGGGGACCGCAAGCCAGCAGACTGACTTGATCTAGCCTTGAGATCAATACTAAATATATCATACTCTTTTGTAGATCTATGATCCACTAATGTCTTTGTGAGCCATTGTTTATATCCATCCCTTTTAGGTCTCCAAACATAACCTGCTGAGGGCCAGTTAGACAGTAAGACGACCCCATTTTCCCCTTAACATGGCACAACACTGTTATTTGTCCGACCAAGCAGTATGTTTACTACACCATCTACTCTCTTTACTAGCTAGTATGTAGAACCTTTATACACTTCTTTGAAAACCCTGAGGTATAAATTACTGGTTTATTTATATAAAGGCCTTCTAATAGGATGAATGTGCATAGGAAAAGTATTAATATTTTTGATTGAAACATATCACATCTATTTCTCTCATAGGGGAGTAGTCGGTAATCAATATATCACTACGTGGCAGTACACTACAACTGGTATTTCTTCAGAATCCTGTTAAGACTGCATGTTGGAATAACAAATATTAATTTTTGCGATGATTTATTCTTTATGAGTGTTGTTTCCAAATTGGTAAACTTCATATAGACCAGTACCTTCTTTCCCATAACTTTGCAAAATAAACTTTTTTCTAAGTGCCATTCTCCTTTTCGAAGACAAATCATAGTCTTTATTAGATGATTGGCTTGAACTTATCCACAAACTAAAATCACTAAGCTTTTCTTAAAGTAATGACCACAAACCCAAAAACATACACCCCAGTAATGAGTCATCTTTGATCACCATTCCAATCTTTCTTCTCTATCTACCCTTTAGTACAAATTGTGCAGTGACCATCCTAGGCTTTTTTAAAACACACACATCCCAGACACAATCATCTTTATTAGATTTTAACGAGGTATCATGGTCTTTCTCCTACTTTAGTAAACCTCAATTCCAAGATACTTTATTCTCAGAAAAACTTCATGTACATATCGCGCGCGACACGTGTCCTTCCTAAGCCTAACAGATCTCTACCCTCAGACACAGAAATCTATCTATCCTATCAAGCAACAATCACTTCACAACCCAATTCATCAATGATATACTCAAATTAGGATCCTAGACCGAATAACAACTCTAGCATTTCCTAAACACTATAAGTGTGCATAGTGTAAGTTGTTAACTAATATTGTATCTACTTAAAAGACACTTCGCTCAGCTACTAAGCCATAGTTTGTGTTGTAAGGCCTATAAACCAAAATCATCCAATCCTGCAAAAACGGATAGTCAACAATGTATAAAGGAGCAATGTAGTGTCTCCTCATTACAAGGGAAGGAGAACAACATGAAATATCACATTATCATCTTATTTGAACCTATCAGCCCTGTTTTGAATTGTCATCTCCATCACTTGATCGACTATCAAACACACTTAGTAAAACACATTCCCACTACCAATTGAATCCGTTTTTAAATATTCAATGATACTTACATACACCCTAGACCGTGAGATTTATAATTCTTAGAACCTTCAATTTCGCTAACACATTAATACAAGTTATGAGTATATCTCTAAAGTATAGCTTTACTAGTCAACTAATCACGTAGTATCCTACCAATGTTAACTAAATTAGGCAAGTCCTTACAGCTTTTAAATCCTCTCCTCTTTGTTTTCTCTTAATCCACTCTATACAGGATATTTCGAAATTCTAAACATAGCATTTATAGCTCTAGTGAGCGGTAGCACATTACTTTCCTAGTGAGCGCGCTACTTCTTCTTCTACTACTACTTACTCAAATTTTCTAAAGACACTAACAATCTCATCCCTCTAACACTCAACACTCCCATCACCCAAAGCCACAACCGCTACAAGGGTGGATTTTTTTTTTGAGTGAACCAATGAACTAACTCTGCCTCTACAGAATACTAAGGGGCCTGTAATAATTAAGCTTATATTTTCGAGATTAGCCGTAGGATAAGAGTTTGTCTCTGTTCGATTACAAAACCTGTTTTTGAAGTTTTTCATATGTTTTAACACAGTTTTTAGAACAAGATTATACCTCTGTGTCAGATCCTGAAGTGTAGGCCATAAGAGCAAATTCAGTTGGTTCATCTTGAGCTATAATAACATTATATCATATCCCAGATTATCTTGCCACAGATCTAAGCACTGTCCTAACAACCAATGGCTATCAGAGGTCTCTAACTGGTACAATGTCCTTCTGGTGTTTGTCCCTTCCCCACTCCTATACCCTGCATCTCCATTCCTGTTCCCTTGATTTCTTGGTGCTCTACATTCCCTGGCAAAATGGCCTCTTTTATGACAGTTAAAGCATTTAACCTTAGTTTTATCAAAACCTGCAGGTTCTTTGCCATTGAAGATTAACTTTTTTTCAGTCTTCTTATAAAATCACTTAACCCTCATAGAAAGCATAGCCACCTGCCATTTAATGTCCATTTCTTCCAAATCATCATGATCAATCTGCTCTAGGTCTTCATCATCAAGTTGATATACCACTTGACTGAATAGCAAAGAATTGAGAACATTTGATTCATTAGTATATGATGATGATGAAGAGGCTTGTCCTTGAGAGCTATGGCCTGCTGCAGTAGAAACACCATTGGTAGTATTAACTTCATTAATACTGTTAGTGTCTTCTGCTGAAGAAATGGCCACATCCTGAAGTTTGAAGATTGAGAGCCAAACAGAACCTTTGAATCAGCATCAAACACTTTAGGTTATTGTATAGATCATCACTCTCGTAATATCATCCTATAACCCTTTTTGTTTCTCATAATCAAAGCAATGTTTGTTCATATTGATGAAGTAGAGCTCTAAGAAATATCTGATTGTCATCTCCATTTGAAACAGCTACACCATGAACTTCAAGTAGTTGAGAAGTTTTTGAAAACCTATCATATGCTTTGTCTAGACATTCTGTGAGGTCAATACAGAAAAGTGTTTTCAAATTGTTGCTTCAAGACATCTTTCTATCCTTTTTAGATCAACATTGCCGACCAAACTACTCTTAATAGCAGCTCCACAAGAAACTTGGCATCCCGTGATTGTATGGAACCCTCAGTGATACTCATCAGGAATAGCCAAAAGCAAAACATAATTTAGCTTTTTTTTTTGTCTTGCCAATATAGGCTTAAGCATTCTTTTGAAGTACTTTCAGTTTCAACACCATTCCATCGTTTTGTTGTTTTGTGACAGGTTCATCACCATTCATGAATACTATCGTTGCCACAAGGCCATAATCTGTGAGTTTGTGAGGTACTCTCTATCATTCACTGCTCCAAAAGGGGATGTATTCCACTTCTTTCTTGATGATAGGTAGGCTTTTATAGTAGATACATTTGAGGAGAATTCCACAATTGCCCATTTGTGGGTGCAGGTGTTTTTCAGCCAGACATCTTGTATTGAGTAAGAGAACTGATCTAAATGAGTTTTCTCTTCTTCAGAGTTTCTCTACAAGCTCTGATACCTAACTAGTGGACTGATAATTTTCTTGCTCATCTAGGATATGTTAATTTAAACAGAAATATAAATTTACTGCGTGTGAATATAAAGAGAACATAATTATCAAACAAGGTTTTTATTTCATACATTTCCACTTTGCCCCAATTCTATACCTTAGGGCTACTAACTAACTAACTACTAACTATTAGTCCTAGAGACGTCTACATCTCTAGGTTGTGCACACACACATACGTTTTTCTGTTTCTGTGTATCTAAAACCTACAACCTGTATCTCTTTATATACTAGAGATATTAGGTTTTACAAAGGGACATGCATAAAGATATTAATAAATCTTTTAAACATTAAGGAATAGTTCCTTTTGGTTAAACTTTACACTCTTCTTAAGGAGATCTTCTACCAGAATCGGTTCCATCTTTTTATATCTTGACCAAATCTTCCAAAATACTCTCTCACATCAGCTTGAGAATTCATTAATGACGATATCGATCCCTTTTGTTCATTCTTTTATTTATTTTCTCCTCAATCAATACTTAAGAATCCCAAAACAGGAAAGTGTGCCGTTACCTTCCTCCCTGTTTTCTCTAACTAACTTTGCAGATACAATAACGTGCAAGTAATGTCGTTTTAACACCGAAAACTATCATACATGTCCTGAATCTTGATTCGTCTTCATGACTGATTAAATTTTAGTAGTAAACAAAAAACCCCCAAATTTATAGTCTTAGTGAATGTAGAGACGTTAAAATTTAGTTTATATGAATTTCTAATAATTCTGTTTTTATATGATTTAAATGCCACGAACATTTTGTGAATAATTAGTTTGTGTTATTCCCAAACTTGAAAAAAAAAAATAAAAAGTTTTTTTTTGCTTTATTATGATTTATGGCATATTCCTGTTAATATAATAAATTATGCTATATGATTGTTTGTTTTTCTAGCATTGCATCTGTAAAAAAAGATAATGAAATTGAAAATTTGTAGTAAGTACGTCGTACAATTAATTTTGTACACCGCACTTTGCACCTGCATTACAAAAAAAGTCTGTTTTGTATAAAAAAATGATCGGATGTATTTATTTTTGTTTTGTTGATACTTGTAATGTGTTTTTATTTGTTTATGCATCTTAGTTTGATTGTGTTTGGTCATGTGTATCTTTATAAAAATAATAATAATAATAATAATATATAATGTACAAAAATAGTTTAAGTTTGTTTGTGGTTGCATATGCATTTCGTTTAGTTATTTTCACTATTCTTCTAAGTTTGCATTATCGTGTTTAGTTTATTTAGTTATCTGTGTTTTAAATAAATAAATAAAAATCTCATACTGAAGTACGACGCACATTTTCCCTTGTACGCCGCACTTTTGGTTCTGAGAAACAAAAATATTTTTCTTTTTAGTATCTTATATCATGGGTCTATTCTTGTTTTAAAACCCAGTTATTCAGTAATACAAGTCATTGTATGTTTTGCTGCTGTTGACATGTTTGTTATGTAGTTTTTTGTTTGCATGATTCACGTAATAATTAAAATTATAAAATCTAAAAAGAGTTTTGTATTTCCTTTTCTTAGTTTGTTTAGTTTTTGTTTTGTGTTTGTATGTTTGAATGTGTGTTTATGTATGTAATCTATATGTGTTCTAAACTAATAAAGTGTGAAAATCAAACAGTGGTTCACAAAAAAAAACCTCCGTCAGCATTTATTAGTTTGTGCGGCGCATTTTTTGTCATTATTACCGCAAAAACGGCCATGAGAATTTTTAAAATTAACAAATTATAAAAATAGGTTGTATTAAGTACGGCCGCACATTTCTTTTAATGCTGACGTCCCTTTCAGGTCTGCAGGAAAAAAATAGTGTAAATTTTTGTGTACATATAGTTGTGTTTGATTGTGCATGATATAAAGTTAGAATAAAAATTAATAATAATAAAAAGTAATAATAAAGACATATTTATATTTCTTGCTTCTTATGTGATTTTATTTGTTAGTCGTTATAAGTTTTCGTACCATATATAAAAAGTGCATGCTTGATTTATGTATGTACTAAAAATTAAAATCAGAAAAGATTTTCTTTTCGCCTTATTATTATTATTATTTAATATGTGTTATGAATGTTTAAACACTAGCAATTATATTTTCCTTTCTATGTTATTTTTTATTTCGTAGTACTTTGTGTGCGCTTGTTTTTAGTAAATTGTGTATAAATAAAATTTTAACTGCGAAAAATAAAAAATATAAAATATGTTTTCGAACTTTGTGGGTGTGTTCGCAGGAAACCCTCACGAGACTATAACTCGTCTACTCGGGCTACCGAGGGGTTTAAAGGCTTGTTGCATACGCTAAATGTAACCGTATTGCCTATGAAAGTACGCTTTAGAATTTTACGTTTCTTGTAGTTTTGTTTGTTTTGCAGATTTAATAAATAGGTGGTGGTTGGTAGGATGAAGTCTTACACTTGGGGATGTAATATGTTTGGAATATTATATGTGGTTGAATTCACATGCTTGTGATGACGCTCTGTTTCGCTTCGTATCTTTCAGAATTCAACCGAGAACTTAAGAGCCTCGAGAAGTCTCGTTTCTTTTATATTTATTTTTCCCGCTTGTCCTACTTTTAAGTTATTTTCTTATTACACATATTGCTCAACTTAAGTGTGGGGGGAAATGAATTGAAAAATAAGACTCATTTTTATAGAAATTATAACTTTTGTTCGCCCTTGGTAATCTAAAAATCTAATCTTGTTTTTAATTTCTTTTTTCACTTAGGTTAATATATTAGAATAAAACATAGTAAATAAATAAAGTTTTGAAATTAGAGATGTGTCCCGATTGATAGAGCAGATCCGACTCGAGACCGATGACATTACTTATGCATTTATAACCATTACCACTAAAGTGTAAGAATTTCGAGCCTATATCAGCATACATCTTTGATGCTTGATTTCTTTGTTTATGAGTGTGCTAGTGATTTATTGATTCTAGAACTTATTCTTGAAATTATTACGAGACCGCAGTGAGATCACGTTCGCGTGATATAGATATTTTTATTTGATAAAGCGGCATCCATAGGATGTAAACCAAATTAGCCCATACATTTAATATTATTTATTTTTTAGCTAATTGCACTGATTAGCTAAGCACCCAAATAAAACCCTTTTGTAGCACTCATCTTTAGTGCTAGATACCCCTAGTTTAACCCGCTGAGCCATTCTTTTCGATTCTTACATCTACTAAAAAATATACAAAAATATATAACCTTTAGCCTAGCCTTACCCCTTGTCGAAAGTCTACATGGTTGGTTGCTAGTTTCTCGGTATGATTGGTTAATTTTTTCTTATAGTTTGTTCACACTTTGTTATGAGTATCGTGCCATTTTAACGGATACGAAGATGGCCAGCTTCATGTTTCGTATTTTTTGGTGGTGTATGCGTATACTATGTGTGGGGGAATTATTAGTTATGTGAAAAAAAATAATCAAAAAAAGGTATAAAAAAGTAATTAACAAAATCAAAAAAGTGAAGTATAAATAAAAGTTGATATGAGGCATATTGTTATATCATTTGTACGAGTTTGAGGTTGTGAGGTTCGATAACCTCACGGGTTTGTGGTATGTTTAGTGGCTAGCAACATGGGTTCTTGGACTTGTCGACATGTATTTTAATTATAAAACCAATTCCAATAAATTACCCATACCTAATCCATTCCTTTATTTACCCTTAGCCTAACGTTACAACCCGAATAAAAGTCCTCTTTTGATATTTATACCTGGTGCTTACGCCACGTCGGTGCAATTTTGTCTCTTATACAAGCTTATGGTAATCTTAATGAATCATGTCTGAGCAATTGAGTTGTGATTATCTCTTACACCAGTTATTTACATCTCATATACGGAGTGTTAGAGTGAAATGTATCACTTTCCTTATTCATGAGGTGGCTTAGTTCATGTTGTATAAGACAGCTTGAGAATCATTGGGTATTGTTCCCAAAAACAATCTCTATCTGGTAAACATTATAAGAAATCCAAAAGAAATTTTACAATATTTGATTTTTGTTTTGTAAGCTTATTTCACGTCTTTATTTTGCATTGAGATCAAGCAAACCATAAGTGTGGGGGGTGTTTACGCCTTTTGCGCTTATTTATAAAAAAATCAACAATATTTTGAAATTTTATCAAAAAAAAAAATTTAATCTTAATATTTTCCCTTATTTGTCATCAAGGAATTTTATATCTGATTTTCTATTCATATATTGCTTTAGGTCCAGCAAAATTTAAGTATGGGGGAGTTTGATAATGCTTCTTTATACATATTATCTATAAGGATGCAATCTAAACTGTTTCGAATATAGTAGTATTGGTTAATTGATAAGAACTTTTCGATGAGTCAATAGACTAAATTTGCTTTTATAGGAGTATCATTGAGATGTGTCATGGAAGAAAACGAAAGAATACACAAAGAATTAAAGCTTAAACAAAGAAAGAACTCAAGTTAAAGATCTCCTGACACCTGTCCACTATTTTGGCCATAGCTTGAGCATACAAACTCGGATTGACATGATTCAACTGCCCACGCGTCCGGGAAAGAATTCTATACAACTTTGATTTTTAGTCCAAGAGCTGAAAATGCACCAAAACCGCCGCATTTACAAATAATTGCGCCACTTTTCTATACACCAAAGTACGGCGCACTAAAATAAAAAAGTGTCTCCTCACTTTTCTGTGCTTAATGGCAATAATTCGCGAATTTAGCCACAAACCGACGCACAATGAAGCCCCCAACTTGGAGTCCCACATGTAGTTTTAGTTTAGCCTATATATACTCTCATTTGTGCCGAGGAACTTCCTCACATACACACAATCCATAAAACAATTGGGAGAGGAGGGGAAAGATTGGGGGGGATCCTTGATTTCCAATGAACTAAATATCCACTTTAATCCATGGGTGGTTCCATCATAGTAATTACCAACCACTATAGCCAACGAATTCTGCCAGAGTTCTAATACTATAATCTAGACTGACATCCAATCCATATGCAGAACCTGAAACATTTCTCATGTTTTGGACTTCCATAGAGAGTCACACCAAATCCTGTCTAAGATCAACACCATAAACCTTGTTACCATACACGTCCATTTGGTGAATAAGTTGCGATTTCCAAAGTTACGTGACATATTTCGGGTTATCTCAGTAGCATTGGGTTGTTGGTTGATCATGAAATTATTAGTTATTATTGGGTTGTAAACTTGTTGTAGTCGAAATAAATTGGTTTTTGGTACTATTGCTCTTTCCAAGATGTGAAACGAATGAAGATAATATTGGATGATTTTGTCTATGAGAACTATGTGAATATATTATGATTATTGGATTTCGATATTGTTTTACTTGTATCATTGTTTAACTTTTGGTATATCATGTGCAATTGAAATCCGTCCGATCGGATGATGGATTTGAGGATTCATCTGAGTGAGAGTCTTGATGTACTTTCTTGACGCTCTGATTTTTTCCATATAAACGTGTCAATGATCATACTTGTGAGAATGTGTTGTAAATAAATAAACAACTCCCAAGTAGAATGATAATTAAAGACCTTCCTTATGTTGACTGACCGGGAGTGGGAGGAATTCATATGTATGCATATTTGATATAAATCATTCCTAATGCACTCGTGATGATGTAGTATATAGGCCAAAAGGGATTACACAATGGGTTGATTTTATGAGTCAGATATGCTTTTTATTATGATTAAACCCATCATATATGACTTGTTATGCTTTGTTTAGTTCTTAAAGTCTTGCCTATCTCATATTTTCATTTAGTTATGTGGATCATGACCTTGTTTCTTTGCTTGCTTAATACACACGTATTTCTATTGATCTACTCTGATCAATCGTGGGGTTTAGCTTTGTTTCTTGAATATAACAATCTGTGAATTTCTACAAATCCCCGTGAACGACCTGGACTTACCTAATTACTATATATTTCACTAGATAGGGTATACTTTATGCCCGAATTATTTGTGTTTTAAGTTTATTCTATCGTTTGGTAAATCTAGTTATTATATATTTAAAGCTTGTAAGAACACACATCATGAGTTTTAACCAAGAACCACATGGAGAGCCTATCTAGTCCATATGCTTCGTGCTCCCTAAGGGGTTGATGGTATTGGACTTGGTTCAATTACTTATTAATAAGATAAAAATATTATTATATAATATAAGATCTATTTAATAAAAAGTCATCATCATCTGTAATTATAAACCTAAGGTTACTGATATTTAAAATATAAAAGTTATATCTTAAGGCCTATGAATCACAAGGGTACAATCTAAAAGGGTATACAATCTTTTGATTTTGGTTTCCAGTCATAACTCTCTACCATTCAACTCATAAACAGCGACATTTGTGTTTGATGTTGATCAATTAATTGTGCGTGGTGGTGGAATTCAAGTATATCAAGCACTAACATTCTAGTGGAGTTGCCTGAAAGTTATTATGCATTAACTGTAAGAAGATCTTGCCCTTAGATCTTTGTGTCCGTGTTGATATCCCACCCAAACAAGGTACAAAATTGTTCATGTTGTTTAGTTTTTATTAGTCATACACATGTATATGGATCGTTGTTATGGCAAAATATTCAAATGCTTCTAGTCTTCCGCTCCTATTATGATTGCTATGTTTAATTGTCAAATAATTTTTAAATTAGGAACCATGTTGTTGGTGCAACACTGACTAGGATCTCCTTTATGTTTTAACGATGACAAATGAACATTTCTAAAACGTAAAATCACAAACGATAGCCAAAATCCGTAAAACAGGATTTGCTTGTTCGGCGCGCTGCGCTCGCGTCAGCACATGGGCAGCGCGCCACACGTAGATTCCGTTTTTATAGATTTGCCTTTGTCAGCTTTCCTCTTACTCGACACATGTGGAAACTTCAATAAAGGTATGTATATGATATTTGAGAATTTAAAAACACTCCAAATATGTTTTAGACTTAGAGAGGAGCAAAACCGAATCCTCTCATTTTTCCACAAAATGCCAACTCAAATCTTTTATTAAATGCCTCTAGCCAAGGCCGAAACTTATTTCTAAACCTAGTATGATCATATTTTCAACATACCATCAAAACGAAAGTATTCACTTAACCTTAATCCGGATTTATGTTATTCCTAATTACGTAACGGGTTTTACTCCCTTATTGGTCAAACTAAGTCAAATGTCACTTTGCGTTTACGCATCCTTTCCCGTTACAGGATATGTTTTACTCGAGATGCAAGCCACTTAGATTGTTTTCATCAAGATGATTAGTGATCAAATCCATTCTTGGGTTTACCAAGGGATTAGTTGTCTAAATAACTAAATGAGTTGTGGTATTTGGATATTAATCATATGATTAGAGTTTCTATCTCCTTACCTATAAATGTTTACAAACTAACATGTATATCCTCACATAGACAAGATGACTTACAATTCTATTCCTACACACCTTATACACAATCCTACTAGACACATCCTTCTCATCATTTTGTTTCACACCTTCTTACCCAACAATAATTTCAATCATCATTCACTACACTCTAAAACTTTCCATCTTAAACCGAACTCATAATCACAACTGTGCCCCTATTTCTCTCATATTGGCAATGTGATTATAAACCCAAATCAATCATTTGATTTCATCCTAAACATCATCATCCTCATACTTTTTATCTTCAAACCTTCTTTATGCCTAACCTCTTCTACACATAAACCTTCCCCAAATAATACCCATATAGGACAACTCACATTCCCTTACACAATGTACTCCCTTGTACTTGTTGTACCTCTTGTCCCCTTCATTCCCTACATAGGCTCCTTCACATCCCATCAAAACATTCTCCACCACACATCCACTATTCACCTTCTTCCTTACAACATTTGAATTACACACACACATATACTCTATCATCCTTACCTTGATCAAGCCACTTCATCAATCTAAGTTACCTTACTCTCTTCTCCTCCTTTGGATTGATTTCAAACAAACACACTTTCTCATCCACCCTTCATCAAACCACCTCATTATGCCAAGTTACCTTATTCTCCTCTCCTCCCTTGGATTAAGTTCTAATTTCAAACAAACACACTCCCCTCTCTCAAACAAACACATCTCACCTACCAAACAAAAACACCTCTCTTATCACCCTTGATCTTCCACCTGTTAAACTCTCTTATCACCCTTGATCATTCCACTTAACCAAATGTATTCTTCTCATCTCAACCCCCAATTCAAATGAGCTCAAGAGGCTCCCTTTTATCACATTAAGTCACACTTGATAAGTCATCCACAACTCACTCATCCTTATCCGACATGTGGTTAAATGAATTTTAAATTCTTTCCCCCCTTTCTCACCAAGTAAAGAATATTCTAAGAATATTCTCTTGGTTCCTAACTAGCCTTTTCTATCTTTAGTTGGATCCCAACCAGGCTAGTTACACATTTGAGGAATACCCAAAATGCCCCTTTTCGATAATTCTTTTCTTTCTTTACAATATCGGATAAGCAAAAACGCTTTTAATACTTCACAAACATTTTATCAAATGGCTATTTGAGTTGGTTGACCTTGAGAATAATAATAATTGAAAGGTCATAGCGTGAAGTACAGTTGGGGGTTTAACAAGTGCGGGTAGTTAAAACGCCAAGTCCCGAAGAATTTATCTTCGGGAATCTCGCGTGCTGGCCATGCGTTAGCGCGTGGGCAGTGCGCCAGACACAAATTATTTTTACATAATTTGTGCTCTTTGGCCTATAAATACCCTACTTGAAATTTAAATTCCTCACCTCTTGCAAACATTCTTTTCTCATATTTCTCTCCTCTAATCCTCTAAGTCTAAACATCAAATATTCTTCATCTTCTCCTCTATC
>BQNB010048346.1:5116-42611 GCA_026074375.1 Tanacetum coccineum | reverse complement strand
TTTTAAGAGTTTTTGTGTGTTATTGTGTGTTTTGTTATTTTCGTCCAGTCAGCGATTTAGCACTGTTAGTTTAGCGATTTGGCTATTTAAACTAGCAGTTTGGCAGGTGAGTTTAGCGATTTGGCTGCTTGAGTTTAGCGATTTGGCTGTTTGAGTTTAGCAATTTAGAAAAATTGAACTAGCGATTTGAATACTTCTCTCTAGCAATTTGGCAGGATTGAACTCGCGGTTTGAACACTTTATTACTAGCGATTTGGTAGACTTGAACTCGTGGTTTGAATACTTCTTTCTAGTGATTTGGCAGGATTGAACTAGCGGTTTGAATACTCTCTTACTAGCGATTTGGGAGGTTGATCTTCATTTAGCGATTTGGCTATATTATTCCAGCGGTTTGAGTTCAATCTTCCAGTGATTTGTCTCAGTAAATCCCGCGGTTTAGTACCATTTCATCTAGCAATTTGTCTGATAATCCAAAGATTTTGTTAGCCTCAAAATATTGAGTCGAACATGAAGTTCGTTCATTATGTATTTAAGTCTCGGTCAATCAATTAGTTAACGTTGTAATAGGAAAGTATCGGGAATCGGGCTCGATAGTTAAACTAATATTGTATATGTTTCGGGTTTAATCCCAAGCAAAACCCGAGATCGGGTCCTAGTTAAATATCCCGCGCGTCATTTAACGCGACGGGATATATATAAACTCTTTTCTATTTAGAAAAGAGTTAGTTGTTCATTCTAAATTAATTTTCCTTTTCCTATTTTCTCTCATCTCTCTCTCTCTATTCTTTCTCTCTCTACAAAACAACTCACTCTCTTTCTCTTTTCTAGATCAAATTCGTGTATGATATATATGTTATGAAGTGTTAACGGGATCCTACAACTTTTAAATTAACTTTTAAGCTAAATCGCGTAGACTAGAAATAATCATCTAACGTAAACGGTCACCAAATAAATTAAGGTTTACATCTAACAAGTGTTATATAATTATTAGGAAGATAATTATTGACTTTGCGCATTTTATTTTTATTGGTCACGTAAAAGGCTTATGTTTCGCAATAAAATATATTTAGACATACCACGGAAATACCTAGACTTACCTAGACTCAAACCAATACCCACTTTTAACCCTCAAATACAAAATTTGTATAATTATTATGTCAACAAATCACTAAGGCCGAATATAGATGGTTTAACACCAGAAACCATTTGTCCCTTATGAATTAGCTAGCTAGAAAATACTTAATGATACTCAAAGTACTTGTACATCAAGGTTAATTAAGCCTTGTACTAATTGTCTCTTCTAGGCCTAATACACAATGGATAATAACCTCATGTGGTTCTTTCTCCTTGCCTTGTTAACCGTGGCTAGAAACCATCTCACACAAGCCATAAGATTTCAAATCTTAACTAAATCATGTACAACAAGAGTTAATTAATAAGTGTCCTTAATGTTCCTAATAAGGAGGTCACACACAAATCATAAGATTTCTAAATCTCTAGCTAAATCTTGTACATCATGCAAGTAATTAAGAGTTGTACTTAGTGGTTTATCAAGAAACCATTTGAGGTTAACTAGGAACCCCAAACCTGCCCCATATGGCTCGACATTGGTTAGTTTAGGACTAAGGGAACTAACTAAGCCATTTTGCTTATAAATACTCACTCACAATTACACTTAATACATTTCTAAAACTGTCAAACTCACTCTCAAAGCTAAACCCTCTTCATTTCTCTCTATTTCATTCGACTCATAAAATAACCGAACCTTTTCGAACCCATATTTCATTCTAAAGACACAAGGTGCATTTAAGATCGCGTATAAGGGTGTTAAGAAGAGTGTGCGAGCTAGGATTGGGTATACAAGCTTTAAAGCTTAGGTTTATACACGTTTAGGGTGTAAACGTATTGGGTTTTCTTCATAAACCATAACTAAGACTCTAGGACCATTATAAGTCTCGAAACTAAGTTATACATGTTATTTTCCATTCGTTGTTTTCATGGTCTAGCTATTTAGTTACGTACATTGGTGTTGGACAAGTACGTGGGCATAAGCATGCATGGTTCGACCCATGCATGGTTCACGCACCCATATTAATCGTATAATATACCTTGTGTGGTGCTAACATGAATAAAACATGGTTAACTAACGATTTAAGGCTTAAAAATCTCTCTTAAAGTACACGAATGAGAACCAAGGTGATCATGGGTTCATTTTTATCAAACACATAAATTTTATACGTAAACATTTGATGAAAATGTAACAACTTCGCTTGGGAATGCGTATATTAACTTATTAAACGAATGCATATGTTAAATCGTGGTTAATAAGTGATAACAAGCGCTTAACGAACCCTAGAAACAAGCTAGTAAACCAAATGACTAATTTCGGGTCACTTTGGGCTCGACAGCCCACTGTGGGAGCCCAACAGGCGGCTTCTTAAAAGGGCACGGCTTATTTAATAAGCTCTACGAGCTTATTAGGGACTAAAGATGCTTATTGAAATTTATATGAACCTTGACACAACCTAGAGACATAATCGAACCCTTATTGGGCTTAGTAGCCCGTTATCAGGCCCAAACGCGAGCCAATAAGCCACAAAAGCTTAAACAGCTTATTGGTGGGCTTATACAAGCTTAATGGGCTTGATGGACTTGGAATATGCTATTGGACCTTAAACGAATAAGCCTAAAAGCTTAAAGGGCTTATCGGGCTCTTATCGGGCCCAAAGGCCCAATAACGAGGCTTATTAGCTTATTGGATAAGCGAAACAGAAAACAGACCCTAATGTGCTTAACAAGTCTATAAAATAAGTTGTAAAAATGTGTGAAGCCTTCTACAACCTTTCGGGTTAAGGTTAATGGGCTAATAAGCCCAATAGGCTCGAATAAGCTCAAATAAGCTCACCCGAGCTTATTTCTCAGCCAAACAGAATTAATGAACTTAAATAAGCTTAATGAAAGCTTATGTGCCTATGAAAACTAAATTGGACCCTTTATTTGCTTAATGGGCCCTATCGAGCCCAATAAGCCCAGTAAGCCAAAATAAGCTCATCCGAGCTTATTTATAAGCTGACCCAGCTTATATGGCTTATTGGAATGCATTAAAACCCATTGTCACTTGTTAGACCTTAAATGGACTTAAAATGCAATTATAAGAAGAAAATAAGATAAAATCACTTACAATAGTAGTCTTAGATTGATGATTTGTTGATGATCTTTGTGATTAATTGCTTCAATTGCCTCTTATTATGATTTGGTTTGGAGGGTTTTTGTGTTTTAGTTCGTGGGTGTGTTTGGATAATAATATAAGTGGTCCCAATTTGTTCAAAATGTGTTATTTACCCGCATTTTGAGACTCACAGATCCACCTAAACAACATACGGATCTCCATAAGGTGGATCCATAATCCGCAGGTGTCCACAAATACGGACATAGTTGATTTTAAAGCAAATTGAGATAAGGTGTTGTGTTTTTGGCAATTAGAATGTGTTATATTTACTATTAGGAGTATGTGATATAATTTTCAGAGTCAACGTCCAAGTTTTGAGTGAACCGTGCAACTTGTCATGAATTTCTCGATGGAATTTCAACATAGTTGATCCTACTAGGAGTGTGTTATCTTTTAGCATAAGTTTGACCATTATTAATAACATAATTATTTATGAACATTTAGACTCAACAAAACATCGTCAACACAAGTGTGAGTTGTAATTCGATGATTGTTCTTTTCGTCCTTTTCAATCAATTTCGTAATTTCATGTATTGACCATACATGTAGATTTCAAAAAATATCTATGGTCATTTTATTGATAGTTTCTTTATCTAATAAAATTCTAATCTCGATTATGTTCACGATTGGAAGTTTTGTCATTGGAACTTGTAATGAGAATTAACATCTTTTGAATAATGATTAATTACTTCATTAAATTTTCGCTTATGATTATTTTGAGATGATGGAGAATCACTCCATGATAAGTTCCATCATTGCTAATCATAATCTTAAATAATTAAATACTTCACGTTTTAAAGGCTTAGTAAATATATCGGCTATTTTATCCTCGAATGCAACTTTCTCGATAGAAATATTGCCCTTTTGGACGTTATCACGTAGAAAGTGATGACGTATTTCTATATGTTTAGTTCTAGAGTGTTGTACAGGGTTTTACTTAAGTCGATATCGCCTTTATTATCGCACATAATCGGAACGTCGTCGAGGCGTATGTCATAGTCGATCAGAGCTTGTTTCATCCATAGTTCTTGTTGACATGCCTTCCCGGCAAAGACGTATTCGGCTTCGGTCATGGAGATAGCAAGGGCATTTTGTTTCTTAGCGAACCAAGATGTTAAACAACATCCCATGAACGTACAAACGCCACTAGTGCTTTTGCGATCAACGTAATTGCCCGCGTGGTCAGAGTCGGCATAAACTATAGTTTCTATTACGGTTCCTTTCTGATACCATAATCCTAAGTGACTAGTTCCTCTAATATACCTAAATATACGCTTAACAGCTTCTAAATAGGTATTCTTAGGATTTTCTTAGAAACGAGCACATAAGCAAACACTGAACATAATATCGGGCCAACTTGCGATTAAATAGAGTAAACTACCAATCATACCTTGATATTTAGAGCTATCTACGGAGTCGGCTTCATCGTCCTTAGTGAGCTTGATTTTCATTGGCATCGGCGTCTTGGTTGGATTGGAATCTTCCAACCCAAACTTCTTTAACATCTCCTTGATGTACTTGGATTGATTGAAAAATATTTCATCTTCCATTTGTTTAATTTAAAGACCCAAGAAGAAGTTCAACTCCCCGTCATACTCATCTCAAACTTGTCGTGCATGATTTTTGCAAAATCATCACACAAGTTTTGACTCATGGAACCAAATATAATGTCGTCGACATATATTTGAACAATGATAAGATGTGACTTTGATTTCTTAGTAAAAAGCGTATTATCGACCATTCCCATTGAATACTCGTGTTTTATCAAAAATGCTTTTAGTCTATCATACCAAGCTTTGGGAGCTTACTTAAGACCATAAAAAGCCTTTTTAAGTTTATAAACATAGTTTGGTTTTTGAAAATCAATGAACCTCGAAGGTTGAGCAATATAAACCTCTTTCGTTTATAAAACTATTTAGGAAAGCACTTTTTACATCCATTTGATATAATTTAAAATCATTTTCACAAGCAATAGCAAGAAGTATTCTAATCTACTCTAACCTAGCTACCAGAGTATATGTTTCATCATAATCTATACCTTCTTGTTGATTATATCCTTGTGCCACTTATCTAGCCTTATTTCTAGATACTATACCATTTTCATCTAATTTATTTCTAAAGACCCATTTTGTTCCTATGACCAATTGACTCATGGGTAAAGGGACTAATTCCCAAACATCATTAGCTACAAATTGATTTAATTCTTCTTGCATAGCTACAACTCAACTTTTATCTTTTAATGTCTCTTTGACATCTTTGGGTTCGATCGTAGATATAAAACAAAAGAAATTACTATGATTTTGGACTTGAGACCTTAAGGTTCTTTGATTAGGATTTCCTAAAACTTGATCTAGTGGATGATTCTTGGACTCCTTAATGTTAACGATTTTGTCAAATTCTATCGACTCATCATCTTCATTATTATTATTTACTACTTTGGTATTCTTTTTAATGGTTTCTTCTTCACCAACATCATCATAAACCAATGGTGATAATTTGGTAGGAGGAGGACTTTCATCGAATATGACGTTGAGTGATTCTTCGACTTTCATTGTATGTTTATGCAATACTACATAGGCTTTACTATTTTGAGAATACCCTAGAAAAACACCTTCGTATGACTTTGGGTCAAACTTAGTTAGATAGTCTTTAGTATTCAACATGAAGCACTTGCTTCCAAATACTTTAAAATATTCTAAAGGTTTCCTACTTCTAAATATTTCATAAGGGGTTTTCCTAGTATTGGTCGAATTAATATTCTATTTAGTATATCAGTTGACGTATCAACGGCATTACACCAAAACTTTTGTGGAATGGATTGTTCGTTAAGCATAGTCCTAGACATCTCTTGTAAGGTTCTATTCTTTCTTTCTACTACCCCATTTGATTGTGGAGTACGTGGAGCCGAGAAGTTATAAGTAATGCCTTGTGCATCACAATAAGCTCCGAATTGTACTTCATTATCAATTTTCCGACCATGATCTGTTCTAATAGCTATTATAGAGCTACCTAGTTGGTTTTGAATTTTCCTACTTAATATTTCAAATTTCTCAAAAGCTTCATTTTTTTGTTTTTAGAAATTTAGTCCATGTATACCTAGAATAATCATCTACTATAACTAAGGTGTATAGATTACCTCCATAGCTTTTAATTGCTGATGGACCAAATAAGTCCATATGTAATAATTCTAAACATCTTTTAGTGGAAACCATATTTTTAACTTTATGACTTGCATGTGCTTGCTTCCCAATTTTGCAAGCATTACAAATTTTTTTATCATATTTTAGCTTAGGTAAGTTTCTAACTAATTCTTTAGATGACAACAATTGAATTAAACGCATATTTGTGTGACCAAGTCTTCTATGCCATAAGGTAGAATTATCCACTACCGTGGCGAGACATAATTTGTCTTGAGACTTATTTCCTAATTTCATTACGTATAAACCATTTTTCCTAATCCTGTTTCCTATGATTTTACCATCTTTAATTATTTCACTACCTTTTTCAGTGAATAAGACTTGACACTTATTGTCACAAATTTGACCGACACTAAGTAAGTTAAATGCTAAGTTATCTACTTGTTCTACATTAGATATAGTAAGAGAGTCATTAGAGATCATACCTTTTCCTATGATCTATCCTTTTAAGTTACTTCCAAAAACAACATTACCTCTGTCGTATGCTTTGTAGGTAGAGAATAAACTCTTGTTACCGGTCATATGTTTGGAGCAACCACTATCTTTGATCCACTCATCCGGTTCCAAGCTTGTTCTCAAGCATACCTATTTTAACAAAAACAAACTGAAGCATTTGGTCGCCAATATCTCATGGGTCCGAAAATGTTAGTGTTGTACATCCCTTTCATTTGTTGCAATTGATTGGGATATTGAAATGGATACAATTTCCCATATGTACAAAGCCTTGACTTTAAAGGTTGTTCTAATTTATAGGATAGAAGTTTTGATGAATTAGTTCTCTAGAGTTTCTTCTTGGTTGAGGTGTGTTGTGTCTTGGTTGAGAAGAGATATTTCTCCTAGGCGGAGGTGTTTTCGATCTAGACTCGGTTTTGACATAACCTATACCGCTTTTGAGTGATGGTTTTAAAGACGGTTTTGTTTGACTCATCAATTCTATTATGTATTAGTTTCTTCCTAGTAATAACAAAATCCGATCTAGAAGACATGGGTGGACTAAAAACGTGTTATGTCCCTATTTCGCTATCGCTTGACGGACTTACGGATAGGTAGGTGAATCCGGTGCAATTTAATGGTGGATCCGTCCGATTACTTTTTCAAGCGGGACGATCCAAGAAACTCATGGTTTTTTGTTACGCTTGTTGACGCACTCTTTTCGCTATCAATTCCTAGACTATTTTGCAACTAGTGCTTTTGATTGTTTAACATTTCTCTTAGTGAATTAGTACTTTTATCAAATTTAACTTGAGTTTCTTTAAGTTTGGCGTTTTCCAATTTAAGTTCATCACATGACTTACACACCATTTCAATTTCTTTGCTTCTTTCAAGTTTTTTAATTTTCTCGTTTAATTCTAAAATTTATTTTTCTAAAAGATCTCTTTTAGTTTTTAAAATTTTATTCTTGTTAATGATTTTTAAGCTAATTTCACATAAGCTATCGTATTCAATTTGCATATTATCATTATCAAGAGAAGATGCATTATCACTATAGCAAGAAGAGTTAAGAGTTACCTCATTTGACGATTGAGCCATGAGACAAGTTTCGTCGTTGGTTTTGTCTTCGGCGTCATTCTCGCTATCGCTCCAAGAGCCTCCAATGAAAGCCTTTTTGATACTTGGGGTTTTGCGAGGATCGGTTTTGGACAATCGCCAATGAGATGATTTGGATCACCACATCTAAAACATTTTCGGTCACTCTTTCCTTTCTTCTCATCTCTTTGTCGGAATGACTTCTTTTCTTCTCTTGGTTGCCGAACAAATTTACCCTTTCTTCTAAAGAACTTTTTAAAGTTCCTTACGGCCATAACATATTCTTCGTCATCGCTTCTGGATGTCGAAGTTTCATCATCACTAGACTCTTTCTTAGCTTTCAAGGCGATGGACTTAATTCGTTCCTTTTTGCCTTTATAAATTTCAGAATCTTTTTCCATGACAACTTCATGTACTTTTAGATTGCCGATAAGCTCGTCTAGAGCTAGTGATGACAAATCTTTCGATTCTTCATTGTCGTTCTTTTGCTCTCCATTTAGGATGTAGAGCCCTAAGAACACTTCCTAAACATAGTTCTTGCTAGAGAATCTTCAGCTAAGAGAAACTTTAAGACTAGTAATAATACGTGTTAATCTAGCAAACCGCTTCAATAGAGATTCTTCTTCATGGATAGTTAAATTGTTCATATTGTTGATACAAGAAGACAAATTTTATTATCTTTATACTTGGCTATTACCTTTGATGTGTGATTAACAAACGATTGCTAAAATATCTTCTAGCGTTTTTACACATAAAAATTCTTCTAGTATTCCTTTTTCGGTAAACATTGTAAAGAACTATTTTAGCTTTTTTATTTTAGGCAAGTTTCTTTTAAGATCATAGGATTGTTCTTCTAAGGAGCAACCTCTAAAAATTTGGGTAAACTTCATTTTTGGCAAGCAGGGAAAATCACTTTTGGGATAATGATGTCAAAGATCTAAATCTTTTGCTTTCACATAAGTTTCAAATATATTTTTCTAATATATAATTTTTAAAATGATCAATTTCAAAAAAGATGTGGTCTTTGAATAGATTGCCTTCTAGATAATTTTATTTTTTTTTTTTCATCGAATCCATAGATCGATTCAAGCTTTAATGTACAATATACGTTAAAGATCTTGGGTGACCTTGGCTCCTGATACCAATTGTGGAAACTAGAAGGGGGGTTGAATAGTTTTACCGTTTTAAAAAATAAAACTTAGATTTGTGACTTATGTGAATTCAAGAGATATTCGCAAGGGTTATTATGATAGCGATGCAATAGTAAATAAACAATCTACGAAATTTAAGCAAGTAAATGATAAGAAGATCTAAACCGATGGACTCAATGATTTCATGTGGTTCAGCTCGTAGCTCCTCTTCACCTTATTCCACTCCCCATAGTACCCAACTGAGAATTATTCTTCAATTATGTAACAAGCTCCCTTTAGGCGGAGAATAACTTACACAATAGCTTTACCTTTTTTTCTAGGTACTAAAGCTAAATAACGGATTCTACTTCGAGATAGGACCAATCTAACACACTATGTAGTTTGAGGCAAAAATAATAACTATCATACACAGATGATTAACACCAACACACAAAACAAGATATCAAGATGAAGGATTATCAAAAACGTGATGACACAACCTAAAATATTAACACTGAAGCTGACGTATTCTTGAGTGTTCTTCACTAAGAGTGGAATGAGGTTGATAACTTGTAATGGATTATGTAAACAAGTTAATCGATCAAAGAATATATAAAAGTCAATATATATGAGAAAATATTTGTCAAGAGTTATTTAAAATGAAGGAATGAGGTTGGTATTTATAGGCAACCTTTTGAAATTCAAATATGTCCCAAGGGAATAAGACGTGCGACCCACGGATCCCCCATCTCCTGGATCCGTCCAGTGTTTTTGGTGGATCCGTGGGTAGAGCCCCCCCCCCCCCCCCCAGGACAAAATTTTGTCATTTTGTGGATTATTTAAACCCACCAAATCTATACAAAATATACTTAATAAAACTAATTTATTAGATTCTTCTAGAACAAAATATTTCTTATCACTAGTAAAAAAAGATTTTTTAGATTTGGGAAGATATGAAAAGATTTGAAAAGATTGTTTCCACTTATGGTTAATCTTATTTTGTCTTACATGATTAATATAACTAGCTTATAATTAATCATGTGTTAACTTAAATCATTTGATTAGAAAGGGTTTATGCAAACGATAATATTTTTCTTTGATCATTAACTATGTTTAATAATGCCATATTCATACCTTAAGTGATTTGTCGTCGTCAAGTAAACTTTCGACTAAATAACTTGTTTACGTAAACTTTTACGTAGTATGACATTATATTTGTTATTATCAAAACATGAAGATCATTAAATATAAATATCGTTTTTGTGTGAATATTTGTATTAACAAATCAAACTATTAATAGATTTTGTATTGATAAAGGAATTATACACCAAACTTCTTGTGCTTATACTTTCAACAAAATAGGATTGCTAAGAGGAAATATAGATATTTGCTGAATGTTGCTATATCCTTTCTGTTTTAAGGGGAAATTCCTTTAAAGATGTGGACTAGGTGTATTCTAACTGCTACTTATCTTATTAACAGACTCCCTTCTTCTTTGCTAAATGGAAAATCTCCTTATGAGATGATTTATAAAAATTTTCCTACTCTCTCTTACTTAAGAGGTGTTGGGCCAATTCAGTGCCTAATGATCTTCCACTTAGGGTTTGAATACAAAATATCTTAAGTGTTAATAACCTTTAACATTTTAAGGTCACTGAATGAACAATCACTCAGTGAGTTACCTTCAGGATGCTCAGCCTGAGTCTATAAGAAAGACTCTAGCATTCAGTAAGGCGGTACTCAGTGAATGAATCCTGAGCCAAAGAAGAAAGTAATGGGTTCAGTAAGTTGTGGCAATAGACTCACTGAACCCCATACGATCTCTAACAACTAGAAGACCTTGAAGACAAGAGACTAAAGAATACGCGAGATAGTTTGAATCAAATAAGTCTAAGCTCTTATCTGCCTAAAGTCAAACTATCCTGAATAGGGTATGAAGACAAGGTCAGTGTCAGTACTGACCTTAGAAAGTGTTGTTGTCCCATACTTAGAATAGAAATATAATAAAGACAAAGTTGTACGTTGTGTACTAGCCTATCAGCATTGGGACACACACTTATTACCCATGTGGGTATGACCCTACCTAAGTAGTTTATATAGAACTCTTGTAAAGGAGTAGGTGTAAGTTAGTACATTAAAAGTTTTAAACTTTCACAAACACCTACTCCTCCAAATCTACTAAGTCCTTGAGTATGCTCAGTTGGTTATCATAGTAGTTAAATTTGCATAACACTTTAAGTTTATGCAAAGTTATTAGTAAGGAGATCACATACACACACACATTGTCATTCAATCCCCATTGTACTTCCGAATACAATAGGGTATAATTTTTAATAAAAAGAGTTAAACGTTGAAAAGTTATTTTTGTGTCTTTTACTCATTAGTTATCTTTAAATACACAAAACCTTTTCAAAGAACAAATACTTTACTTTATTTACTAGCCATGAGCTAGTTAATGATAACTTTGTAGTTATTGTTCACTAACTAAGAGGGAACAACAAGTGGTATCAGAGCATAAGGTTTATAAAACTTTTTAACACTTAAATCTGCTTTAAGTTTTTAAAACCTAGATCCTAAAATGGATGTAGTAAATAATGTACCCTAGCTAGTTGACAAAAAGGGAGGTAGCTATGTTGTTATTGCTCCCAAACTAGAGTTGGGAAAATTTAATAAATGGAAAAAGCGTATGCTTTGCTACTTATCAGAAATGGAACCCTACTACTTAAAATGTATTAAGGATAGTTCATTTTAGCCAAAAACAGCTGAAGGTGATGATAAGCATGTGTCCCAATGAACCCTAGATGAGAGGAGGGTGCTCGTTTGAGGCCAACTCCTTAAAAGCATCATTATATCATGTCTACCGGATGACATAATGGAGTCAGTCATTAGTTGTGAAACAGCTAAAGCAACATGGAATGACTTGGTTCACAGCTTTAAAGGTCCCTTATATACCAAGAAAAACTGGATCATGGATCTAAAACTTGAGTATCAAACTTTCATGGCTAAACCCACTAAAAGTCTCTCACATACCTACACCCGCTATAAGACCTTGCTCAATGAGCATGCCAATGACGGTGTTAACCTCTCTAAACATGAAATCGATGTTGGTTTCGTGAACAGCCTCCCTAAGAAGTTGTTAACCTTCTCACAGGGACTCAGGAATGCCAATCATACTTAAACTCTTGACCTAGCAGATATCTATGGAAGGTTTGTCTATGAGGATAACCTAATCCAAAGAAGGTATTATGACACCAAAAAGGCCCTCATAACTACTCCCTCAAGCACTGCTATTTATGCTTCCTTCTTTTCTAACAATGTTATACAGGATTTCTAAGAAAATTCTGATGATGAGATAGATTAAAGGTCTAGTGAGGAGTATCTCAGAGACTTAGGGTGTGTTTGTTTCATTAAGATGTTTTAGGTCTGAATCTGACTACCATATCTTACTGGTAAGAGGTGGTCATAATGTCTGAATCTGAATAAAATCATGTTGTTTGTTTTTTTTAATTGTCTGATGGTTTTAATCGTCTGTTTTTTTATGTGTATATTCACAAACACATGATTGCGGTTTACCCATGTCAACAAAAGTGTCATGCTTATCATTTCAATTACTTGTTTCACGAAAAGAAGCTCTGTTTCTAATCCAACGAACTCGAAAATTCAACCCAACATTATTTGTAAACCAAATTATAATACCAAAATTTATATAATTGTTTGGAGTTTTGGGCTTGAAGCAAAGTAAAACAAGACTCTAACCTATGATTTTATTTTGATTGAGCCCATACAAAGTAAAAGATATTTTAAAAATTTTGCTCGTACTTTGACTCTTTGAGATAATATACAATATGTTAACAGTACCAATGTATTAACAAATTCTAACTCTTCGTGACACATTCACGTGCACATTGTCCTTCTTTTTTACCTTTTTCATCGTCTTCTTCTTCATAAAAAGCTCTGCAACTTTTTCATACAAAAATTACACCAACAAACAACATTAAAAATCCAAAAAATGAATAAACAAGAGTGTAGAAAATCTATGTAGTCTAGTGATGAAGCGGGTAGAAGAAGTAAGAGGCATTCAGATTACTTATGCGCCTCTTACTGAGTAATATCTTTCTAGCTCTGACTGCGTCTGACTAAGAAGAGAAAAACAAACAGTTTTAGTGTCTAAGCGCGTCTGACTCTGTAAGAGTAAGAGGTCGTTCAGATGTTTTTTGTAAAAACAAACATCACCTTAGATATTGAGTTTCATGAAAGATCCCTTTTGGAAAATTCAAAATATTTTATAAAAAGAAGAAATAATTTTTCTAGTCAAAAAGCAAATGAAAACACTAAATGTTGCAAATGTAACAAAAAATGTCATTTTACAAGAGACTATTTTTCTAAAACATCTTAACTTTCTTAAAAATCACCAGTGACTGGTTATTCATCAGTATCAAAAGGCTTTCAACCTAAGTTTACTCTAAAACTAATTCAACCTTCTCAAAACTCAAGTAGTCAAGCTATCCTTAAAATTCAGAAAGACTACAAGGCTGAGTATAGGAAAATAAAAGCTAAACTTGCATTACTTGAGACAAATCTCTCTACTTCTTAGACCCCAAAGACCTTCCAATCAAAGAACAAAGGTCTAGTTGCTAAAACCTTTGATTGGGATTAGGAAGAGGTCTCAAATGATGAAGAAGTAACTCAGGTCAAGGTACTGATGGATCTAGCTGATGATGAGCTCACTGTTGGAAAGAATCATACTCGCAATGGTGAATGGATTGACATCACCATGAGAAAGGTAAATATTCTTCTCTCTATGGATAAAGATGCCGATTGGCAAAATTACCTCAAATATATCAACATTGATCTCAAGTTTGTTGAAGAGCAGAGATTAAACTTACTTTCTAAGTATAAAAAAAATTGTTTTTGAGTTAAACAAGTGTAGAGATGAACTATTAGTTCTAAAACAAGCTAAGCTTGATGCGGTCACTTTTTAAATTCAAAACACAAAACTTACTAAGTTAAATCATGCTCTTCAAGAACAACTCAAAGAGGAGAAAAAGATCAATGAAAAATGGCTAACTAACTCAAAAAAGGTTAGTCAATGCATCAGTGAGCAAATTCCTTACCAAAAGAAGAAAGTTCTTGGTGGTGAATTGTTCACTGAATCATCATAAAAAATGAATGAAAATAAAAATCTTTTCGTTCTTGCTTTCATGGGTTATGACCATGAAATAGTCCTAAAATTCAAAGACAGTGTTGAAAGACTCAATCCTGACAGCAAACTTCCAAACTTTAACACTAAAAGAATTCTAGTCCCTAAAAGTCAAGTTATCAATGAGTCTCTTAAACCCACTAAAACATCAATTAACCCTGAATCATTCAAAGATTCTAAAGCAGAATCCCTTATCCCTCTACCTTCTCTAAAAAATCTTCAAGGAGCTTCACCAAGCTCAGAGGTAATTCCATTGACCTTCCAACCCCACTCTCCAAAAGAGAGATCAGGCTTAGGTATCATAAAACATACAAAGCTTGAAACACAAGAATTTTTAAACAAGAGTGTTTCAGGAACTGTCACTGTTAGTGAAACTGAGCCAACCATACCTTCAGTTCCTACTTAAGTCATGAACATTGAACAAGAATCAAAGATAAATGAACTAACTAAACTTGTTTAGATGTTAATTGATCAAAAGGTCAATTCTACACAAAAGACTCAAGAATCAAATTCACAGATTCAACAGACTGAGTTATCTAAGTCAGTTGACTCATCAAAAATGAGTCAAGATTCTAAACCCAAATTTCAAAATTCTAGCTCATCAAAGTCACTCAGGCCTAAGCCTATTCAAAAACCACAACTTAAGTGTGAACTCTGTCACTATACCAATCACTCAACTGATGATTGCTATAGGATTCTCTACTGCATGAAATGTAAAAAGGAGTATCATAGGACCTCAAATCATGAAATGTATACTGCTTCTCTAAAAAGAAGTGACAACTACAAGGCTCAGCCTTATCAGTATGCATCCCCTTCCAAGCAGATCTTGGAAGCAAAGGCAAAGCCTTTCCCACTATGCACACACTATTGTTTCAATGATCACAGACCTGATGATTGTAGAAACTAGCCTGAGTGTGAAATCTATGGAAGTTATGATCACTTTACCTTAGGACACAATCATGTCATTCATATCAAAGGAAGAGTACTAGCTGAGTCCGCTTAGTCTAGTGAGTCTTCAATTGGTGTCAAGTGTAATACATGTGGAAGCATTGTACACTCCACCACGGACCATAATGAGTTTGATCATTTCAAAAGAGGTGAGAAAATTCAAGCTACAAAGGCCAGGGAGCCCACCAAAAAGTGGGTTCACAAAAGAAACTAACCTAAGTTTATTATTTGTGCAGAGACACATCAAGGAGTCCATTTGGTACATGAACAGTGGATATACAAGGAGTATGACTGGTGTCAAGAGTTATCTACACAAATATGTAGAGCAACCAGGTCCTAAGGCAGTGTTTGGTAATAACTCATCTTGTATTACTGAGGGATATGGTTCAATAAACTGTGTGGGTAATGTTTTCACAAAAGTAGCCTTTATAAATGGTCTTAAGTACAATCTAATTAGCATTAGTCAACTCTATGATGCTAAGTATAATGTACAATTTGATGATAAGCAAGGAATAATCTTTAATGCTATCAAAGAAATTATCCTGATAGCACCTAGAAGAAATGATGTATATGTCCTTGACATGTCATCACTGGCTCCAAATGGAGCCTGCTTCTTTGCCAAAGCCTCATAAAGTGTAAACTGGCCATGGCATAAAAGGCTATCACATCTCAATTTTAAGAACATTAATAAATTTGAAAAAAAAACAAAGTTCTTAGTCTTCCTTCCATAGTTTATTCAAAGAATAAACCTTGCTCAGCATGTGAAAAAGGGAAGTACCATAGAGCTTCATTCAAAACTAAACTAAACTTCTCTATCAGGAAGTGTTTGCATCTTTTTCATATGGATTTATTTAGACTAGTAAGTCTAATGTCCATAAATCATGAGAAGTATACCCTAGTAATTGTTTATGAGTACTTAAGGTACACATGGATTCACTTTCTCAAGAAGAAGAGTCAGGCACCTAAAATGATTATGTCTTTTATCAGGATGGTAGAAAACCAAAATATTGTGAAAGTCAAACAAATCAGAAACGATAATGGGACTGAGTTTAGAAATCATGAGCTTGAGAATTTTTGTGATGAGAAAGGAATTTCTCAGATTGCTTCTCCCTATACACCTGAACAAAATGGTATAGCTGAAAGGAAGAATAGAACTCTCATTAAGGATGCTAGAACAATGCTGAATGGATCACTACTCTCTAAGCATTTCTGAACTGAAGCAGTCGGAATATCTTGTTATACTCAAAACAGATCAATCATTGTCAAAAGACATGATAAGACTCCCTGTGAGATATTCAGAGAAAGAATCTTTGATGTTAGCTATTTTTGTAATGAGGAAAAATAGAACAATCTCTAATATCAGCTATTTTCATGTGTTTTGATGTGCTATGTTTATTCATAATCACAAGGATCATCTAGGCAAATTTAATGCTAAGGCCGATGATGGTTATTTCTTAGGATATTCTTTTGTATCAAAATCTTTCAGAGTCTTTAACACAATAAGACAACAAGTTGAGGAGACTTATCATGTGACATTTAATGAGAGTATGGAAGCCATCAGGTTTACTAATACATCAGTGGATGAGATTGGAATTGATGATTCATCTAGATATCATCCTAATGAATTTATTCATGAGGATGATCCATCTAGACAATATCAAGAAAATTCTGATATCTCATACTATGTTATTCCTCATGGTCACTCACACTCTGAAATCACCCAAGAAAAACATGTCCCTAAAGTGATTGCTCCAAATAAGCCTGATATACCTCTCACTAAGGATACTGAAGGTCATCATGATCTAATCAACGCTGAAGGGACTCATGAACAAAATGTTCATAATGAACAAATTATCACCCAACCCACTGAAGGACCATCAAGGAACCCTGAAGTCTTAGTGTTTATCAGTAAATCTTTAGTCCCTGATGTCCCTCAGCTTATAATATCCAATCAAGCCTCTACAAGTTCTCATCATGTTCCTTAGGATAGATAGTCAAAAGACCAACACATTAAACTTGTGAACATCATTGGTGATCTTGGTGAAGGCATGCTTACAAGAAGCATGGCTACCAAGCTTACAGCTGCCTTAGCTAGTGAATGTTTATTTGCTGACTTTCTCTTTGAGATAGAACCTAAAAAGGTTTCTGGGGCACTAAAGCACCCAGGAAGGGTTAATGTAATGCAAGAAGAACTGAATTAGTTCTATAGAAACAATATATGGACTCTTGTTCCACTCCCTTATGGAAAAATAGCCATAGGCTCCAAATGGGTATTCAGGAACAAGAAAGATGAGCATGGTATAACCATCAAGAACAAAGCAAGACTTGTTTCACAAGGTTATAGTCAGGAAGAAGAAATTAACTATGATGAAACCTTTGCACCAATGGCAAGGATGGAAGCTATCAGGATATTCCTTCCCTTCGCTACATACATGAACTTCACAATTTTTTAAATGGATGTCAAAAGTGCCTTCCTTAATGGTAAACTAAAAAAAGAAGTCTATGTCAAATAGCCTCCTGGATTTGAAAGTAGTGAGTTCCCTGACTATGTCTGCAAGCTTGATAAAGCCCTTTATGGACTGAAACAAGCTCCCAGGGCATGGTATGTGACTCTATCTACTTTCCTTATTCAAAATAATTTGCCAGGGGAAGAGTAGATAACATATTGTTTATCTATAAATCAAAAGGAGATGTCCTCCTTGTTCAGGTATATGTAGATGATATCATATTTGGCTCAACAAGTTATAAACTTTGTAAATAGTTTGAGAAACTGATGACAAAGAAATTTGAAATGAGTCTGATGGGAGAAATCACCTACTTCCTTGGACTACAAATCAAGCAGGATGACAAAGAAATCTCCATTTGTCAAGAACACACTAGGAACTTACTCAAGAAATATGAAATTTTTGATAGTTCCTCAGTGAAAACACATATGGTTCCGGCAAACAACTTAGGTCCTGATCTTGCTGGCTAGCCACTCAATGAGACCTCATATAGGGGAATGATTGGGTCACTGATGTACCTAACTGCAACAAGGCCTGATATCCAATTCTTCACAGTCATATGTGCAAGATATAAGTCCAATCTAAAGGAATCACATCTAACTGCTGTGAAAAGAATCCTCAAGTACCTGAAAGATACTCCTACCTTTGGTTTGTATTATCCAAAATGTTCAGGCTTTGATATAAAAGGAAACTTAGACTCAAACTATGCTGGTTGTAATATGGACAGAAAAATCACCTTAGGTGCTTGCTAAATACTTGGTGGAAAATTGGTTTGTTAGAGTGCTAAGAAATAACAGTCAGTGGCTATGTCCTCAGCTGAGGATGAATATGTTGCTGTTGTTGGGTGTTGTTCAAGTATCCTATGGATTAAAAGTCAACTAAGTGACTATGATATCCATTACAAGATGGTACCCATCTTTTGTGACAACACCGATGCCATTGCTATATCCAACAATCCAGTACTTCACTCAAGAACCAAGCATATTGATATAAGATATCATTTCATCAGGGATCACATCCTTAAAGGAGATATTGAAGTACACTTCATCCTCATTGAATATCAGCTAGCTGATATCTTTACCAAGCCTTTGGATGAACCTACTTTCACCAGATTAAAAGCAGAATTAGGCATGTTGAACATTGATTGATCAGTCTCCCTGATCAAACATGTTGTTAGCCCTAAAATATAGTGACTAATCTAGAATTACATTTATCAGTTATAGTCGTGTCGGGTTAGTTTAGCTAGTCAAGCCCGGGACTATAAATACCCCCTCCATACTTCTATAGAGGGGTAGAAGTTTACACTTGTAAAGTGTATGTGTGTGTGTGTGCGTGTTTTTCTTTTCTCTCAACCACACACACAACTTCCCATCTTATCTTTTCTCTCTAATAAACATGGATCAATTTCTTTTCCATTTTACCATACCTCCGGATCTTGTGTTATAAGGGTGAATCTAATGTTAACAATTGGTATCAGAGCGGGTTGCCAATTGTTAACATTAGATTCACCCTTATACCACAAGATCCGGAGGTATGTTAAAATGGAAAAGAAATTGATCCATGTTTATTAGAGAGAAAATATAAGATGGGAAGTTGTATGTGTGCTAGAGAGAAAAGAAGGAAGACACCTTTTCACACACCTTCTATAAATACCCTTCATCAAGACAAGAACACACACACAAATTTTCAAAGCAAATAAACTCTGCTCAAATTCTCTCTCAAAGCAAACGTGTGGGTGTTCTTTAATTTTTTTAGTAAAAAGCTTATCTCTTAATTAGTTATTCATTACAATACCTCTTTCAAACGTTTTTTTGGTCAATCGTGTTCCATACAAAGATATCCAACTTTGTATAAATCCCTTTTGACAACATATCACGTATTCACGACAGCGATCAAGTTTGAAATAAACTTGTGACCATCTGGTGTGTGGTATTCTGCCATTAAAACTTTTTTGTTTTTCAAAACATTACTCATATAAATTTGCAGAACACAATGATAACATTAGGATTCACCCTTATTAACAACAGAACCGGAGGCCTGGTAGAATGAAAAGAAAGTAGCCATTGAATTAAGAAGTAAAAGGAAAGTATGGATAAATGTTGTTTTTGTAGAGAGAAAACACACACTTTCACACTTTACAAAAGTGAGCTTCACCCCTCCATGGAAGTATGGAGGAGGTATTTATAGTCCTAGTGACACACAACTATCGTAGCTTGTCATTATTAGTCCCTTATGTGGTCACGACGTAAATAAACTAATGTAATTCCATGTTTGTCACCATAGTTTTTACGGCTAAACAAACTACCCCCAATATGTGGAAATATACGGAATTACTTACAAAGGTATCCTAACAAGTACAAAATCCAATATAAATAAGTCTTCCAAAGCGCTTTTCCAAAGCTGGAAGTTTGTTATATGATTTCACTTGGTCTTGAAACTTTTATTCCAGCTTGGATTCTTCATAGTCTTTACTTGTTTCTAGGAACCATTGTAGTAATGCAAGAGTATAGAATAACATCCCCCCAAATTTCATGCAACAAGTCTTGAAAGCTTTCATCATAGACTCCATTTTGGTGAAGTATCTGAATCAGCATCCCTCAAACCAACATCCTATGCTTAACAATTCTGAAACTTTGATGTAGCATGAACAATCTTCTACTTGTCATTGACGTGCACAACGGAATTTTGTAGAAGAAAAACCACACCAAATACTACTGCTACTTGTCATTAGGTCTTGGTGAATATTCGTTCGGGGTGCATGCGAGAAATCAGCAACAATTCTTCTCACGTATGTAGAATACTTCATAAACCATACTAAGTAAAGTAGTATACACTACTTCCCTTGGAAGTTGACATGGTAACATCAAAGTCAATTAAGTCCCGAATGTACACATTTTCCCCCATGATGGTTGCGAACTCTCGGAAGCATCATTGTCGTGTACGTCCATCTACTCGAGAATTTCTTGTCATAAGCACAAATCTTGATATACAAAAGAATCATTACCCTCTTGACTTCACAAACCGTAGAGGAGATGAAGCAAGAATCAAGAACACTTGGTATAATCAAGGTCTTGTGAATGAATGTCATCGAAGAACTTTGAAGATTTTGCTTAGACTGTGAAGTATCGTTGTCTTGGAATAGCACAAAAATACCCGTGAGAAGTGCTGATTACATCTCAACCTTTATACTCTCTGGCTAACTTACCAACCTCGTATTCTTTCGGCTATTGCTGTGATCACTTGGTGAAGTTAACTCGATATACCAAACTTGAAACTGAAGTAAAATCCCCCAAATTTGTTACTTAAGCTTGCACTATTGTTGATTGAAGAACGGTGCAGAAGAGAATCTCTAAGTACCTTATACTCCATCAAAAGTATAAGAAGTACAACACCTCTTGAAATTATCCACAACGACATCTGCGTGTGACACTGAGCACTATAATGTAACTCCTTTAAGTGATAGTATTCCAGGTCTTCATCCAACCACCCCTTGACCTCTGGAAACTAGATAAACCAAGTCTTAATCATAACTGTATACGTTCAAGCAAGTCATCAATCGATAGAAAATAGAAGAAAGTCACGATGATGAAATAAGTAGACTCCTTTGTGAAATTCAACTTCAATCGCAAATAAGGGATACCAAACCAACTTCGTGATCACTTGTCATCATTATCCGAGTCTCTAGCCTTTTTGTCGTTTAAGTGAATCTTTTCAGGATCGTTTTGGGATTAAGTGTTGTTGTTTGTGTGGTATGTTGTTATGGTTGATTGTGGTGTTTGTTTGTTGTCCTTGTTTTGATTATAATATTCCCAAATATGGTCACATGCCCAAAGTTGGTCACATGCCCACCTGATGCGCGGTAAGGTCGAAAAAAAATTCGGGAAATTAGGTAGTCAAAACTAGGTTTTCTGTGTGGCAAACCGCCTCCTTTGGCAACCCGCCATCTATGGCAAACCGCCACCATTATTACACCAAACCGCCACCAGTTTGATATCAAACCGCCGCCTATATTAGACCAAACCGCTGCCTAATTATAATAATCAAACCGCCGTTGTCTTTAACCAACCCGCCGACTGTAGTTAATATCAAACCGCCACCAAGGCAAACCGCCGTCTAGGGCAAACCGCCGTCTAGGGCAAACCGCCGCCTAGAACTTTGTCAACCCGCCATGGATTTTTAAATTGGGCAGAGTAACATTTCTTTTTGCTCATTAAAATAATCAACTCGCCGTGTACCTAAGCAAACCGCCGTGTAATATGGCAACTCGCCGTGTAGAATGGCAACTCGCCGGCTAATAAAATTGATTATTATAATCAAATCGCCGTTGACCTGGTCAAACCGCCACCTACTTTTTCCTTAAAACACGGATCTTGTCCCCTACTATTGTCAAACCGCCACCAAGAAAATAATTTAATAATCAACCCGCCACCATGAACATTAAGCTCGAAATAAGCAATTTTCAACCAAATAAGCTATTTGACCACGCAAATAAGCTTTAGATGCTTATAACTAAGTTGGTAGGAGATGATTAAACATATACTAACACGATTTTTCTTATGGATCATTAAATTCGAACCAAACCGCCTCCAAGAACACCAAAATAAGCCACGAAAATTTGAGCTTATTAACTACACGAATCAGTGATTAACAATACGAATTCCCCATATGCTCTGGTGCCAATTGTTAACATATGATTCACCCCTATAACAACCGATCCGGAGGTATGGTAAAATGGAAAAGAAATTGATCCATGTTTATTAGAGAGAAAAGATAAGAAATGGGAAGTTGTATGTGTGCTAGATAGAAAAGAGAAAAACATACACACACACTTTTACAAGTGTGAACTTCTACCCCTCCATGGAAGTATGAAGGGGGTATTTATAGTCCCGGGCTTGACTAGCTAAACTAACCCGACAGGACTATAACTGATAAATGTAATTCCGGATTAGTCACCATATTTTAGGGCTAACACATGTTCAGCGTAGTGTATATTCTTTTCTCCCTGAAACCATCCCCCTAAAACATATATGAATCCCATGACACTGAGGGGCACGTTAAATGAAGTAACTAAATGCTCCAAGTCTTTAGTTACTTAATGTCCTAGGTTGGTGACTGGACACATTAAATAAGGAACAAATATTCCTTATCTAACTGTCATCCAACAGTCATGGGCCCCACTTCTTCAAATATCACTCAAATAACCCACTATGCATTTAATGCTCGCTCCTACAAACATTATTCCTTCCTAAAATGTCTAATCAAACGACATTTGACCGTTATCCAAACGTCATGCTTGCAAAAGTGCAGGACAATGAAATGGCACAACAGTAGCCATAAAAAACAGGACCATGCAAAGAGTGGGTAACAGCATTAAATGTGTTACCACACCATTTTTAACTTTTTTAAAAAATAAGAAGTTAAAATTTATTAAAACCTATTTCACATTCACCTATATATACCCCTTCAAAGAGTAGAACACACATACAAAACAAAAAAGCAAACAAACTCTTCTCAAATTTTCTCTCAAAGCAAAAGAAGTGTGTGTTCTTCATTTTCTAGTAAAAGGCTTTCACTTTCATAATACTTGTTCATTACAAACTTGTTTTCTCAAATAATTTATTTGGTCAAGTGTGTTCAAAACAAGATATCCATCTTTGTATTGACCTTATTGATAACATATCACGCATTTTATGGCAGCGATCAACGTTGAAATAAACTTGTGTCCATCTAGTGTGTGATATTCTGCCATTAAAACCTTTTTCCTAAAATATATCAACAATGGCAGATGAACAAGCAATTGTGTATGCTCTTCAGTGGGAAAACATGACTGTGGATAATGTGACCTTTCAAACAAACAATGTAATTGGAAACTTTAACTATCCAGCAAATGTCCCTGCTTACAACCCAATCATGAAATTTTTGATGAATTATCCTTTAAAATGGCCTTTATAAAAAGCCCCCTGGTACTATACCAAAACAGCCTGAGGGAGTTCTAGAGTAGTGGAATAGCCTACGACCCCAATCCACCCTCTGATAACTTAGTGGCTCATTTACTCAGGGAGTTTTTGATCAAGTTTTCAGTGATGAACGACCAGTCTTTCACCCTTAATTTCAATACATTTCGTTCATCCACTGGTCTTGATTATAACAATGGAAAATATGTTGCTTACCTACCTTTGAGGCTGTTAAAACTGAACTTGGAAAGATTGCCACTAATGCTAGTTATCTAGACAAAACCCTTATCCTAAAGAACTCTTTTCCTGTGGCTTAGAGAATCCTGTTCACTTTTGTGATTCAGGTTCTCGACGAGAATTTCTCATCTACTGAACAGATTAACTATATTTAGCAGATGATCGCCTATTGTCTCATTACTGGGACTGAGGTTGACATAGGAGAGATCATTTACAGTGATCTTGTAACCAAGCTACTGAGTAAATCTAGATTGTAATAAGTTTCTTACCCTAGGTTTATTTCATGTGTTTTAGAAGTGTTACTGGGTTCTGCATACACTCAAGATCAAAAATTTAGGAACCTTCCTAACATCCTGAGTAACTCTAATTTTCAAAGGACCCATCCAATGAAATCGAATTGACGGCTCATATGATTGCTATAAAGAATCAAAAGAATTTAGTGTCTCCACTTCCTTTTTTTGGAAAGAAAAAGAAAGTGAAGTCTCAGACTATGACTTCAACCTTACCCTAGTCATAGGGCCCTGAGCCTTTAGGGACACTGCCTCAAAAGAGGAAAAATTCCAAGTCTAAGAAGCCACCCACTAAGACTACGGTAACACCACCCCCAAGCCAATGAAGGGTTCTGAGCAATCCCACTCAGTCTCCTCGGGAACCATACCTGATCCTCAAGATCTAGAGAGAAACATACAACTCGCTGGTACGGGATTGCCTTTCACTTCACCCGATGAGGGCATTCGTAAATCACAACCTTTGCTAGAGGGAATAACTACTGATCCCAAAGACTCAGGGGGAAACATTCAGCCCGCTGATAAGGGATTGCCTTCTACTGCTTCTAATGAAGGCACAGATAAAACCACGTCGCATCCTAAAGGGCCACTTGGGGACAAAGACTTAGGGGGAAACAAAACACCCCCTGATATGGAACCAATCAACCCCACTATTGTTGATCCTTCAGGGACAGGTGCTAAGTACCAAGTTGATGAAACCTAGTCCACTAGATTGAGGTACCAAACCCTGCCCAAAAACAAAGGCAAGACTTATCCTAAAGTGGAGCCGAATCTTGAAACCTTACAACTCACCACCCTTATATATATCCAAGCTTATTTACTCTTTAAGGATAAACTAGCTCAGGAGAGTGATGAAGAGGAGGTGTTTGCTACTGGAGATGATATGAAAGAAGACACTTAAACTGATGAAAAAGAACATCAGTCTCCATCACCAAACAAAGACAAGCCTGAACCATCTCATACTCCAGAAACTCAAGAATCAGACTCCGACTCTTTAAGCCCTGACCTCAAGAAATTTGACAACACTTCTCTAATCACCGAAAGGCAGCTAGTCAAGTATCTCAGGAAGGTCTTTAGACTTCTATTTCACACAATCATTGAAGAATAATGGGCATAACATAAAGAAGCTGATGTCTCTTATGCTGACCTCAGGGCCTCCATTAAAGGATACTATGAAGAAAATGTTGATCATATAGAATAAACTAACAAGCTCGTTCAGGCAACCATGGATTCTCTTGAAAAGACTACTACTGACAGGATTAATCTTCTCAAGGATTTGAATGAAGTCATTGAAACTCTTAAAGTTGTTCAGGATGCTGTAAAGGATGATCCTGCTCTTAACAAGAAGGTTATTGAAGCTACTGAGGCCTACACCAAGAATACAACTACTTTTACTAAATTGCTCAGCCTTGTCAAAAACTTTGACTTTCAAGGATTAAAATCTTAAGTTGAATCTCTTCAAGTTGCTGCTCTCAGACAAGATGAGCACTTAACTTCATGGGCCAAGTCATCAAATTCCCTGGCTTAGAAACTTGGCCTTAGGATGACAGCTATTGAAAGTTCTCAGGTCGACATCAAATTTGATATCTCTTCTTTCAGGAAAGACACCTTAGAAATCAAATCAATGATGATAGATATTTATCAGGCTTTCAAAGGTAAGGCTTTAACCCCTACAAGTAGTGTACCTCAAACAACATGCTATCACTGAACGACCAACAAATGTTAGGGGGAGAATGACATACAGGCTGACATTGAAGAACCTCCTTCTCACACTGAGGGGGAGCATGTTGCTATGGAGGATGATACTAAGAAGCCTGAGTCTGACAAGGCTAAGGAAGAACCAATAAATGTAGTTCCAATATCAATTGTCAGACCAATCACAAGACCCAATCCCCAAGTTGCATTGATTGAATCCTTATCAAGGCCTCCACTCACTGATCCCATCCTTCAAATCCGTGTTCCTTAACAAACTGCTCCACTCACTCAATGAGAAGGAAAGGGCATTGCTACTAAGGAACAACTCGAACCTTCTTCAAAGAAGTTTGTGCCTGCATCAAAAAAAGTGCGTCCTAATCTTGATGCTCTAATACTTGTGCCTTATGAAATAAATGGAAACATTTTCTAGCTTACTAAGGAGCAAATACAAGCTTATATGAACAGAGAGGAACAAATCACGAAGGCTGCTAAAGAAGCCAAAATGTTTAAAATGACAAAGACTGAAGTGATCAAAGTTGTTCAGGAAGAGGCTGAGAAGATTGGACTTGACCCTAAGAAAATTATCAGTGCAAAAGCAGGAGAGAAGTTCAAGAAAGCTCAAGATGCTGATTAATAGGTTCACAAGAGACAACACACTGAGAAGGTTAAAAGGCTAACAAAGCTCAACAAGAAAAGAGCTGAGCAGTATATATGGACTATGTTAAATAGACTCAAGCCGGAGCCAATCACAGATGTGAAAATTCACCCTAACTCCAATCCTGTAATACTCACGGTGTAGGAACAATGACAAGAAGAACTTTGATGTTCACAGCCCATTTAAGTTTGGAGACTTTAGGATCATTGATTTGGATGAATTGGGTCCAATTATTGAAAAGAAAAAGAACTCCATCATTAAAGAATTAATGACATCCTTGGGCAAGAGATATGAAAGACTGGAGAAAATCCCTGAAGAACTTGGAATTCAGTCTGCTCTCCCTGCACCTATCCCTGAACAAGCTACATCCTAGTCTTTAGGAAGGAAGAGGAAGCACATGGAACTTGAACCCGAGATAAAAGTGCCTCGGTTAGAGTGAAATAGAAGTCTCCTTGAAGGTGTTCCATTTGTAAACAACATGGTCATTAAAGAACCTGAGTATGGGATCTTCTTCACTAATATGTTTAGTGATCAAGCCTTTTAAAGATGGAATGACATTCATAAGGTTAGAGTGGATTCTCTGGTATCATACCTAATGATGGCCTCAACGATCAAAACTCTAGAGAATGCCAGATTCTGCCTGAAGCTAAAAAGGTTAATTGTTGAACACCCTGATGATAACGCCCAAATTATACATGTTTTTGGTGGCGTTATTTATTCATTTCTTATCATTTCTCGTGAACTTTCGATACTTAATAGCATGAAATACTTTCAGGTTCACTTGAAGACATCCCGAGCTTAAAATAGACAAAGATCAAATACTTATACACTTCAGAAATCAAGATGCAAGAAAAAGTTAAAGTCTCAAGCTAAAAGTGCAAAGGTGCGCCGCACTTAGCAATTGTGCGTCGTACTTCTCCTCAAAGTCAAAGAATTAAAGACAGTCAAATTAACGCATTAACTCCTTAAGTACGCCGCACTTACAAGATTGTGCGTCGCACTTCCTATCTGGCTATAAAGAATAAATGAAGTCATAAATACTACTGCATTAACACCCTAAGTACGCCGCACAAACACTTTTGTGCGTCGCACTTCTTTAATAAACATTAAATTACCTTCACATTTAATCACCAAGTACGCCGCACAAATTATCTTGTGCGCCACACTTTTCCCTTGAAATTAGCCTATAAATAGAGCCACAAATTCTCACACATATCATCATTCCTTCATACTCATCAACTCATCCAATCCTTCCCAATCATTCTCAAAGCATAAAAGACCACGCCTTTTGAAGAATCAAGATCAAATGATCAAGAACGAAGAAGAACATCATCCTAGTTTATTACAATATTTAAGTTATGTTATGAAGCACATAGCCATGAGAGGCTAAATCTCTCATGACTACTCGGTGAAGTTATGATAATGAATAAGTGTTTGGTATGATTATGATCTCTTTAATCTCAAGCTTATGTTGCACCCCTATTATATCCTATCTTATCGGTTTTGCTTATCAACTTAGATTATATAATCGTGTCGGTATAGGTCAAGAGACCCGTTATGATCTATATGGTTTTAAAGATTTTTCTATGGTTTTTATCATCTGTGTTGAGAAATCCACTTTTGTAAATTGATAAACAAAATAAGCTTTGATATAATAAGTTATCTAAATCATTTGAGGGACACGATTGGTCTAGTTTACTAAGTATAAGTCTTGAGTTAATTAAGTTAATTTGTGAAAATGCTTTCTGATGAGAAAACCCTTTTTATGAGTTAAAATCTGTGAGGTCTTAATCATTATCAATACTTATAAATTATCTTCAACTATCCAAGTAGTCATCTATATTATCACTAGTTAAACAAAAGTTATTTTCAAAATTGTTGAAGTCTATTTTCTTTTTGATTATTCGAATACTACTCAAATCCCTGTGGATGACCTGGTCTTACCTAAAAAGATTATACTACATACGTGGGTTATAATTTTACCCGTGTGTTTCCCTATAATAAAATTGGTATTTTCAGTCATTATAAATTTAAAGCTTTTAAAACACATCAAAGTTTTTAGCGCCATTGCCGGGGATTTTTAAGTTGTTCTATAGCCAACTCTGGAAAATTACTTTAACTCCCCTTTTTTTTCAAAAATCGCCGTACAGTTTTCTAGCAAACTGACCCAAATAATTTCTCCTTTTGATGCATACACGTGCTTCAAATTCTAAACTTGTTAAACCATTACCCGAACCTGAACGTACTCTGAATCGAAGACTTCGTCGATGAAACAGAAGAGTTCCATACGATCAAAGAAACAATCCACCTCAACACCCTAGAATTTTCTATCCGCCAATTCTCAACATCAATTACTTCCGTCACTTTCTTGATATTCTTCGAAATTACGATCCAATGGATGATGAACCCATGTGAGTTGCTGATCGTGTTGTTGCTCCGACTCCCGGTTCCGCAATCACTATTCCTAGAACCCAAACGAATTTGCCGTTAAATATAACCACTTGACTCTCGTTAAAGGAAACCAATTTGATGGTAGAACCAAAACTGATCCTCATAAACACATTCATGAATTCCTCAGAATCTGCGATATGTTTAAATACAGAGATACCGAGAATGAAGTTGTCCGCCTAATGATGTTTCCCCTATCACTCACTGGAGAAGCAAAAACATGGTTGGACGAACTCAACGAAGGAACTATCAAAACGTAAGATGAACTTCGAACCGCTTTCATCAGCTGATTCTTTCCCCCGGCTCTTTTCGACCGACTCTTTGGAGAAATCCGTGCTTTCTCTCAACATGAAAATGAATCTCTAACCGATGCTTGGCTTCGTATGAAGGAAATGCTCCGAAATTGCTATGGTCATAATCTGTCAAAAGGCAATATTATAAAAATATTTTATCATGGTCTCAACGAAATAACGCAAGAAGTTTTAAATGCCGCAGCTGGTGGTATTTTCCTCTATAAAACACCAAATCAAGCTTATCAGCTTCTCGAAGATAAAGTCTTACTCAAGCTCGACTGAGCTAAAAAACAAAAAACCGAATCATCTCTTAAGAAAACTGTTGCTTTCGCCGATGAAGGTAATAGTAATTCCGATACTGACAAAAATAGGAATTCGTACTGACAAATTATCGCTCAGAATGGATGCTAATGTCTATAAAAATTGGTCTATGTCAGTACAAAGAAAACTCTATCTCGTGCCTAAACTAACCATATAACCGATCTTGACGTTGATGACTTGACTAGGTCCATTGAAAGAAGAAGCGTGAAGAAGAGGCTAAATTCATGCAAACTTTCCGTAAGACTCGTTTTTACAATGATTACCGCGACCGAGACTCGAATCGCGATAATTGGCATTCAAGCGGACAGAATGATTACAACCGAGATAACTACCGATCCAACACCGATGATAAATCCTATGATCTTCAAAGACAATTCAACGATTTCATGAAATCTCAGCAATCAACCAACGCTTTTGTCAAAGAAACATTCATGGACCTCAAAACTCAACTCGAAACAGTAGCCAAAAATCATCAAGCTTCAATCCAAAACCTTGAAACTAAGTTCGACAGACTCGCTGACAAGCAATCTGGTCGACCTTCTGGATCTCTTCCAAGCAACACTCAACCAAACCCACGAGGTAGCAACTCTAAAGCTTACCAACCACCGCAATCTCGTAATGAGCATGTGAATGCCGTATTCACAAGAAGTGGTAAATCCTATGATCCACCAGATAACCCGAATGATCAACAAAACAATTCTGAAAACCCTATCAACTTCGATAGCGATGATGAAGACGATGAACCTACACCACAACCAAAAACTCAACTTCTGAAACCAGTCAAAGAAACACCGTTACCAAAACCATACAAACCAAAGATCATATATCCTTGACGCCTTAGAAAATAAAAATGAAGGCCCAATACAGAAAATTCCTCGACATGATTCGAGCTGTCCGAATCAACGTACCTCTTGTTGACGTTTTAGCTGGAATGCCTAACTATGGCAAATTTCTCAAAGAACTCATAAGCAACAAACATAAAATCGAACAAATTTCTGCCGCTTTCCTAAGCGATGAAAGTTCCGCCATTCTTCAAAATAAAGTTCCACCCAAACTTGGAGACCCTGGAAGTTTCCTTATTCCATGAAACTTTAATAAAACTTTCTCATGTAATGCCTTAGCCGACCTTGGTGCTAGCATTAACCTTATTACATATTCCTTATATGCGAAACTATCTCTTGAAACTCTTAAACCTACTAAAATGAGCGTAAGATTAGCCGATAGATCATTCCAATACCCTGTTGGAATAGCTAAAAATATGCTCGTTGAAGTTGGTAAATTCACCTTCCCAGCCGATTTCATTATTCTCTAAATGGAAGAAGATAGCAAAGTTCCTCTCATCTTGGGACGACCCTTTCTTCACACTGCTGATGCAGTAATTCGAGTTAAACAAAAACAACTCAATCTTGGAGTTGGAACTAAACGAATGATTTAATGTCGATTCTGCCATTAAACACTCTTATTCGAATGATGATTCATGTTTTAGTATCGATGTTATCGATGAAATCTTAGAAGAAGATTTCGATGCTCTTCTTGACGAAGGAAGAAAAATCCTCCATTCCATCGAAGGAACCATTCTCGAAGAAGAAATCTTTTTTGAATTCGATAAATTCATAGCAATGACTGCCGATGAAATCTATGACTCTGAATCCGACACAGAAGAACTACCATTCAAGAAAATCACCATCAACATGGACTATAAAATCAAAACATCTCTCAAAGAACCTCCTACGGATCTCAAACTCAAACCTCTTCCTGATAACTTAGAATATGTATTTTTGGAAGAACCATCTTTCCTTCATGTAATCATATCATCTTAACTTTTTGCTCAAAACAAAAGCAAACTTGTATTTGTCCTTAAAAACATAAGGAAGCATTTGCCTAGAAAATAACAGATATTCCTGGTATCTGCCCATCATTCTGCAAGCACAAAATACAACTTCTGGATGATAAGAAACTAGTTGTCTAAAAATAGAGAAGGTTAAATCCAAATATGCAAAAAGTTGTTAAGAAAGAAATCGTGAAACTCTTGGATACTGGTATTATTTATCCAATTGCCGATAGTCCTTGGGTTAGTCCTATTCATTATGTACCAAAGAAAGGCGGTACTACAGTAGTCACAAACAAAAATAATGAACTTGTCCCAACAAGAACCGTAACGGGTTGGCGAGTATGCATCGATTATCGTAAACTCAATGAAGCAACCGCAAAAGATCATTTTCCTTTACCGTTTATGGATCAATGTTGGAAAGACTCACAGGAAATAAATATTTCTGTTTCCTCGATGCTTTTTCTGGATATTTTCAAATTCCTATTGATCCTAATGATCAAGAAAAAACAACATTCACATGTCCCTTCGGTACATACGCTTATAGGCGAATGCCTTTCGGATTATGTAATGCTTCAACTACATTTCAAAGGTGCATGTTAGCAATCTTTCATGACATAATTGAAGAATCCGTAGAAGTATTCATGGACGATTTCTTCGTCTTTAGAAACTCTTTCGACAAATGCCTAAATAATCTCGATAAAATGCTCCAGCGTTGTAAAGATGCTCATCTTGTCCTTAATTGAGAAAAATGTCATTTTATGGTCAAAGAAAGAATTGTGCTTGGACACAAGGTATCCGGCACAGGACTTGAAGTCGACAAAGCAAAAATCGACGTAATTTCAAAACTTCCGCCCCTACTAACATCAAAGGTGTTAGGAGTTTTCTAGGAGATGCTGGTTTTTACTGAAGATTTATAAAAGATTTCTCGAAAATTATCCGACCTATAACTAAGCTGCTTGAAAAAGATACTCCATTCGAATTCAATGATGAATGTCAAAAATCATTTGAATTATTAAAAGAGAAACTCACATGTGCTCCTATGATCGTAAGCCTAAACTGAAATCTTCTGTTTGAACTTATGTGTGATGCAAGTGATTTTGCAGTCGGAGCTGTCTTCGGTCAAAAAGATGGTAAAAACTTTCACCCAATCTACTTCGCAAGCAAAACTCTTAATCCAGCTCAACAAAAATACACCGTAACTGAGAAAGAACTTATGGTTGTAGTCTTTGCATTCGACAAATTTAGATCCTATCTTATACTATCAAAAACTATTATTCACACTGATCATTCAGCTCTTAAACATCTCTTTAAAAAACAAGACGCAAAACCCCATCTTATTTGATGGATTTTATTTCTACAAGAATTCGACATAGAGATCAAGGATAAAAAAGGTACAAAAAATGTTGCTGCTGGTCACTTATCTAGGATTGACAATAACGAGTCAAGTGATGATAGTGAGGTTGACGACAACTTTCCCGGAGAGACCCTTATGGAAATTAACACCAGAAATGAACCATGGTTCGCAGACTTTGCAAACTATTTGGTTGGATATATTATACCAAAAGGAATGACGTACCAACAAAAGAACAAATTCTTCTCTGACCTCAAACACTACTTCTGGGAGGAACCCTATCTTTTCAAAGTATGTTCTGACGGTATGATCAGACGCTCTATATCTGGACCAGAAACCCGAACCATTTTAGATCAATGTCACCACGGACCAACTGGTGGACATTATGGACCAAACGTAACCGCTAAAAAGGTCCTTGATTCAGGATTTTACTGGCCAACAATCATAAAAGAAGCTCATACTCTAGTTAGACTTTGCGAAGCATGCCAAAAGACTGGAAATATATCAAAACATGATGAGACGCCATTAAACAACATTCAAGTGTGTGAAATTTTTGATATTTAAGGTATCGACTTTATGAGGCCATTCCTAAAATCACATAAGTTTGAATACATTATTGTTGTTGTCGATTACGTATCTAAATGGGCCGAAGCTCAAGCTTTGCCAACCAATGATGCTCGAGTGGTTATTACCTTTATAAAGAAACTATTCTGCCGATTCGGAATGCCCAAGGCTCTAATAAGCGACTGAGGTACTCACTTCTGTAACAAGATAATGGAAAATACTATGAAGAGATATGGAGTTAATCAACGTTTCTCTACATCATACCACCCTCAAACAAGTGGTCAAGTTGAAAATACAAACAGAGCCCTCAAAAGAATTCTTGAAAAGACTGTTAAAGACAATCCTGCTATTTGGTCAAGAAAACTTGATGATGCTCTGTGGGCTTTTCACACTGCTTACAAAACACTAACTGGCACCACACCCTACAAACTCATATATGGAAAGAACTATCACCTACCATTAAAAATTGAACATCGTGCATACTGGGCACTTAAGAATTGTAATCCAGATCTCATCGCTACTAGAGAAAAACGAATGTTTCAGTTACACGAATTAGATGAACTTAGACATCAAGCCTATGAAAATTCTCGATTATACAAGGCAAGAACAAAAGTCTGGCATGATAGAAAACTAAGAATGAGAAAAGAATTCAAACATGGAAACAAGGTTCTGCTTTTTCACTCAAAGTATAAATTTAAACAACTGAAACTCCGATCTCGCTGGCTAGGACCATACGTAGTAAAACATCAATATCTATCCGGATATGTTGAATTATATGGAAAAGATGGAAAAACATTTATTGTTAATGGTCATCGACTCAAACTATATCACGAAGAAGAAGATTATAATCACCAAAGGGAAGCAATCACTCTCTTCTTTCCCAAAGAATGAATTCCAGAAACAGGATTCTAGCTAATGACTCTTTTATAAATTTAAGCGCTTCTCAGGAGGCAACCCATGCTCTACTTAAGTGTGATGGAGTCCCTCCTCCATTCTTCCATTTGTATCCTTTATTTATTTCTCTAAAGAAACAAAAAAAATTCTTTTTGTGTGTTTTTGTATATTTACTTTTATGCGGGTAATATAGCTTAAAGATTGGAAAATTATGAAGTTTGCTCAAGGATAGCTCTCTCGCAGCTATTATATGCCCCAGGAAGTACCGTTTTCTCTTAATTTTCCCTATTTTATCTCTATTATCAGTTATCACATTGAGGGTAATGTTCAACTTAAGTGTGGAAGGGAGCCAAATAGGAAAAATTAATCATATCCCTCTGTGTTCCTCTGTGTTTGCCCTATCATCCCCTCCTACCAAAACAAAAAAAAAAAATCTTTCTCTAACTAATTTTATTACAATATCTAAATAAATATGTTTTCCAATAATAAAATGCTCTTAGTTAAGGAAAAGAGTTCACATGGTTTGACATTATTGACTAGCATAACCTTGTCACTAAAAAATGTGGTGGAATTATTTTAGCCTTTTTTAATTCAGGTATATACTTTTGCGGTACCTAAGATAATTGTTTGCCTTATCTGTTCAAGTTATGGTGTGAATGCAGTTGAAGGTCGCATCTGTCGTTTTTTAAGGCTGTTTGTTTTTGTAATTTGTCACCTTTTTCTGGGGAATGAGTGGTTATTGGATGATAATTATATTTGAAATAGTCGAGCCGGTAATTTAGATGCTCTTGAACTTGTGCCTTGACCATCATTTTCTATGACGTAGCCTGATTTCAATCATTTGCTATAATTCGCAAATTGTTGTTCTTGCAAGCACTCCCTTTAGTGCTAAAGTTGAAGATTGAAATACACTAAGTGATGAAGTTTTGTAGATGTTGTATGTGTTACCTTTGTTATTAATTTTAGGGTTTTGAAATATATATATATATTTATATATTTATTTTTATAGAAGAAGTTTTGTGCCAAGCCCTAGTTATCATTATTAAAAAAAAGAGAAAAAATATATATAGTAGTTCAAAGAAATAAAGGCTTAAGTTCCGGCACATAAAGATTTGTATGTGCTACTATCCATCATCAGTATCAAGTTCCGCCCTTCGGTCATGTTTATGTGTCAAGTATAAGCATATGATAGTTGTCTAGATTATGTCTGTGCAGTTGAGTGTCTTCACAGAAATATATAAACCCTATCTGAGTGAACTGAGTGAATTCTACAAATCAAACACATTCCCCTGTGAGGTGCTATGTTGTATGTCTATGCCTGAAAAGTTAATATGCAAGCTCTTGTAAAAATCTAAATTTTCTCCACGTCATGATAAATGATCTTATTTTCTCGCTTTGATTGCTTGAGGGCAAGCAACAGCTAAGTGTGGAGGGATTTGATAACGCCCAAATTATACATTGTGGAAAATGTAGAGGGGGTGAATACATTTTCGATTAAAAATTAAAAACTTTTGTATCAAATACCCGAATAATTGTGACTTAATATGGAAAATACTAAATATAATCTATGACTATTAAGACAATATAAATCATAAAGAAATCAAGTAGTAACAACACAAGCATACACAACATAAGCATAATTAAAGCATAAAGAGATAACGGTATGTAAAGAGAAAGAAAACCGAACATGATGATTTATAGTGGTTCGCTCACGGAGCTCCTCTCCGCCCTACTCCACTCCCCAAGTACCCAACTCGAGAGTTACTTCACTAGATCAACAAGCTCCCTTCTCGGCGGAGAAAACCTTACATAACGTTGCTTACACTTTATCCGGTACTAAGCTAAATACCGAGTCCTATCACCGGTAGAACCAACCCATCGTTACTTACACTTTATCCAGTACAAATCTAAATACTGAGTCCTTACACAAAGGGTAGAACCAACCCAAAACCTCGTTATGTTTTATGGCCTAACATAACAAACCTTGTGTTTTATGGCACAAACACATAAACCATCTAAAACAATGTGATTACAATAGTGAATACAATAAAGATCCAAGACATATGTGTTACTTGGATATGAATGCCTAATCTATATGAACTTCCATTGATATAAAGCCTTCAAATGGATGATGATGATGATGAGATCTTCAATCTTGTAGATCTACGTATATGTATGCTTTGTGGTGGGTGGAAATGACATGATCTTTAAGGCTTTCTTTGGTGAATCACCATGAAAGTATGCTTACAACAAGATGAGTGTTAGAAGCATTATGATCATATAAACATGGGGTGTTTAAAATGAAAACCTACAGATCTAAATGAGTGAAAAATGGTGGAAAAAGTGTGTGAAAAGTGGTGAAAAACGGATTAAAAAGGCTCCTCTATTTATAGGAAAATCTGAACAGAACCACCTACTGTTCACCAATGGAACCGGCTTGTAAATCAAAGGGAACCGGCAGAACCGGCCTACAGTATGAAAATCCAAATTTTGATTTTCAAAATCTTTAAAGATCTTATGCAATCTTGGAGAGATTTTTCCAGATTTTGTAAGATATGGTGATGTCATGGATGAGTTAAAATTACAAGCTTTTTTCTTTTAAAGAAATATGTTAAAGTAAAATGTATATATTCTTAAAATGTAAGTTACTTGTGTTTAAAAATATGCAAAGTATGAAATGAGGTTTGATCATAATGCAACATAACAAACATGTAGTTCCAACTGTGATTGTTAACATATGAGGAATCAAGACGTGGAGAGGTGTTGATGTATATGACACAAAAATATAATTCGAGTAACTTTAACCATTTAGTTATGTATAAAAGTTACATGTTTGTTATCTACAGTTCAACGAGACTGTGTAGATTAAATACCGTAATATTTGCACTAACATACATGTTTTCGGTGGCGTTATTTATTCCTTTCTTATCATTTCTCGTGAACTTTCGATACTTAATAGCATGAAATACTTGCAGGTTCACTTGAAGACATCCCAAGCTTAAAATAGACAAAGATCAAATACTTATACACTTCAGAAATCAAGATGCAAGAAAAAGTTAAAGTCTCAAGCTAAAAGTGCAAAATTGCGCCGCACTTAGCAATTGTACGACGTGCTTCTCCTCAAAGTTAAAGAATTAAAGACTTAGTCAAATTAACGCATTAACTCCTTAAGTACGACGCACTTACGAGATTGTGTGCCGCACTTCCTATCTGGCTACGAAGAATAAATA
>BQNB010048345.1:10129-42612 GCA_026074375.1 Tanacetum coccineum | reverse complement strand
GTTTTAACGCGAATCAGTTGTCAAGTTGAAGTTTTAACGCGAATCAGTTGTCAAGTTAATCATTAGTCATTAGCCCATTTAAAGTTAACATTTTGATTTATATCCCTTTCTTTTGTTAAGGAGGGAGCTAGTTGAAACATATTGCTGTGTAAATTTAGTTCACAGAAGCTAAGCCTTAAGACTGTGGTTGGTTTACATGCAGGATTTTTTGAACGACAGATTACAAGAGGGTTTTCTTAAAAGAATTCGATACGCAATGAAGCCTGATGAAGCTTACGGGCTTATTTTCTCCTGGGACAATGTGGTGGTTAGTTCTTTTCTGTGTGTGATTATATTTCATATAAACTCCACTTTCAATTTGTAGCATGTCACGAAAAACGACTTAAAAGATTATATCTATATGATACAACAAGGTTGTTTTATTTAGTGCTTTACCAATACTTCATCCCACTCATAAAGTGCATATTGTTTATGGTGATCAGGCGGGTACTCAAGCTTTAAAGTTGAGTGCTTGGAAAGAACTTGGAGTTGAAGAAGGTATGTGGCCATTTTTCCCCTGTAGATATTTTCTCTTTAGCAAGTAGTATGAATTTTTTATACAAATCATAGAAATTGAACAAAGAAAGATATACTAACTGTCTTCATTCACATAAAATAGTTTATATACTAGATGAATATTGATATAAATGCTGCTCGTTATATGGTATTTATGCAGGTAAGGTGATTCCTGATGATTATGACGTACAAAGGCTTTTGCTTCATGGTGCTCCTGAGCATGTTCTGGATAAGGTTAAATAATCGTTGAAATCAAACTTCCATTTGCGTATTAATCATATTTAGGACGGAAGTTTTGTTTTATACCACCTCATTGATTTGTGTGAAAAATTTAGGTGTTGATGTGGGAGAATGATGCATGTGAATTGGAAAGATTAAAGTCAAAGCTTTCACAATTGTATAGCAACAATCTTCTCAAGGTTATCTCTTTTCCATGTACTTCAATCATTTAATTCTTTTAATCTAGAAACTAATTACGTAAAAGCACGTTTTTGGTTTTTGTTTTTGTTCATCAGCTTTCGGAACCAATGGAAGGTCTGAAAGAATGGTTGGATGCAGTGTCTACTGCCCGAATTCCTTGTGCTGTTGTTTCAAGTCTTGACAGGAGAATAATGGTCGAAATATTGGAAAAACTTGGGCTAATGAAGTACTTCCAGGTATGTATGAGCTATCTACTTTGCACTCTTAGGAGGTAATTAGATGTTTGTTTTGAAAGAGACTATCTGATGTCAAATCAGATTGATTTTTGTACAAATGCTGATCAGGTTTATTGCATATGTTATGTAACTGTTAATACAAAACTTATAATCTGTTTATCCAAATAATAACCACCACGACTTTTAGTTGCAATAATCAGTTTTAAAACACAAATCCAAACAATCTATTTGTGGGTATGTATTGAAACTTCTCACATATCCAAGATATTATCCTAAAGATATATGACTAGTCATCTTATGATCTCGAGAATTTGTTTGTAGGTCTGCATGACCAATAAGCCCTTGTTTATGCACTTGTAGGCAATAGTAACAGAGGAGGATGGCATGGATTCTATGGCTCATAGATTACTTTCGGCAGCAGTAAAGGTAAGTGTTTATTAAAATGGCCTTTTGTAATACAGTAATTCTTACGAACATCTAGCATGGATAACCTCCTTGTTTTCATGTAAGCAAATATAAACACATTTGCTTAGAACTTTCAGCAAAAAGTGATAATAGGATAGTAAATATGGTTACATGATGTACTAATGGCCGGTGAGGCCTGAGGGGAGCCCTTGTATGCAGTGTTTCACTTGATTATGCAAATAAACGGTTCCAGTTACTCGAATTCTGACTTTTTGGACCCTTACCTTATGGGTTTGGTGATTAAAAGAAAGAGTAATGCCAAACTACTAAGCGCGTATCTGGATGTCCATTTTGAATCTGATTAGGTGTTTCAGAACAATCAAAAGCAGGTTATCATCTGTTGTAACACGTGCAGTAGGTGATAGTGTTTTTACAGTTTGCAGCTCTATTGTTTGACAAATTTTTATTATACAAAAAAAGTAACAGGTCTAATGACTAAAATCGACATTCCTCTGAAAACATAGGTTAGATTAAAAGAAGGGCTACGTTATTCTACCCTGTAGATACACAATTTTGTTGCATATGAAACTCATTATCCAAAATTTGATTGTTAAACCCACAAATAATCAAATACTCTGTCGAAACACCTCCCCAAAGCCTCTTGGATTGTTTACACATATAGGAATTTCTATTGCAGTTGGACAGAAAACCATCCAAATGTGTGGTGTTTGAAGATGATCCTCGTGGTATAACCGCTGCTCACAACTGCACCATGATGGCGGTGGGACTCATCGGTGCACATCCAGCGTATGCATTTCAATCCTCTCAACAATACTTTATTATTCTAGTACATAAATATTGATGTCAAATTGATTCTGCAGGTATGATCTGGTGCAGGCTGACCTTGCTGTTGGGGGGTTCAATGAATTATCCGTGATCAACCTTCGTAGACTGTTTGCGCACACGGGTTCGAGTTTCATGGAACTACAAAAGCAAGTTGTAGAGAAAACACCTCCAAGAAGAAGACTTACGATTGACACCATCTTCTGATTCTACTGGATTCTCGCTGTAAATTTTTGTAAAGTGTACAAGGTTGAATCTTGTTGCCGTTTTCATACATGTGATACCGGTTCTTGTATATAAAGCAACTTGCATACATATAGTTAGGAAGCAGTGATTCTAAGTCCTGTGCAACACACCAACTAGACCTGGTGTGTTACATGATGAATATTTTGTAATTTAATCTTTGTTAATTAGCTTCTTAGCAACCAGGTAATGTTAAAACCTCGCTTTTGTTATATATAGTAATTTACCAAACAACATGATTTTCTTTTGGTAGTTAGTTACTATAGTACACGATAATCAGAAATTCCGATATAAATTAATTTATAACTTAATTAAACATGAAAATGTGGTAACAAGGGTTGTACCTGTAGCGAAATAAGCATATACTACCTTTTAGCAATCTTACTACTTATAAAGTAATCAAGCTGTCAAAGGATTATTTTTGTACCTATTTGTAATCAAACTTGGCACAACTTGCAAGGTTACAAACTTCACTACAGTACCTCCTAAACAAGCTTATACATCAATATACATGTTCTAAGAGACCAAGACCCATTGCTTGCTGCGTATATTGGTTTCTGACTTCAAGATCATGTCCCCGTTGCTCTGCTCCATCCAAAATTCTTTGTTAGATGTAATTTGTCCTACGTATTACGTACCCAAAAACCGAATTCCTCTATTCGTAACTTGGAATTTAGAGTAGTTAATATGTAAATCTCAAGAAGATGAGAGATTCTGTGACTTTGCAAGTTGTGCTTGTCGTCTTCCTAAATGGAATCCTGTTAGAATCCATAAAAAGCAGACCTGATGGAAAAACAATTAAAAGAAGCCCATATAAGATTCGGATTCATCCAGATGGCATAATAAAGAAGCATTTTTTAGGATGTTAACAGATATTAGAAGTACATACGGGCAATGCATAGAGAGAGACGGTGGTTGTTTTGCCATTTAGACTACTGTATAGCAGCTTGTACATTCCCGCTGCAGTAGCATCTCCAAGCCTTTGAACAAGAACATCTATGCATACCTGTCACATATATTGTCTAGTGTGAAACACGTGTAATTTGAAGTGCGAGTGTGTTTCAGTGTGTTTTGGGTGTGGCTTACCTTCGCTTTGTATTTCTCATCCTGTGAAACCACAGTGTAAAGTAGTTCTCTTCCTGGCCTAGTTACAACATACGTTACCACCTATGAATTGTATAGATTACAAATTAGAACAGCATAACGCATTGAGTGAGGGTCTGGATGTGAGATTTAAAAGTGAGTATATGACACCCAATAATCAGAATTAGATAATTAGTAGTAATAAACATGCGATACCCAATAATCAGAATTAGATAATTAGTAGTAATAAACATGCTATTTATAAATATTATAAGAATGTGCTTCTACTGTCTGAAGTTTTAAAAAAAAAATTACCCTTGACAATGGTAAAAACCAACCAACTTTTAACTTTTTGGCAGCTGAAACTTTTTATCGCAGTCGTTCACCCCGAACCTCATATATAGTTTTTTTAAACAAAGTTCGTTCCCTTTCGTCAAGTAGGTAAAGTAGGCATACGAACCACTTATAAAACACAGAAACTTTCATCCTTTCATCGATTATGTACCTTAACATTTTTAGTAGTGGTGCAATCCCTAAACTGTTTCTGTCGTGACAAAAAACTGTTTTAAAATGACCAAAACTAGTTAAGGGATGGAACCACTGAAAAAAAACCGCCAAAAAGTAGCAAGCTAGTTGGTTTTGTCATATTAACCTTATACTAGTAATAAATTTGGATGTTTGAAGTGTTTGCCAAAGTCAAATTATTTACGAAACTAATAAATAAAATGAATTTAATGGTGCAAAAAGGAGGAATTCTTTGTTTAATGAGAGAAATTCTCTAGATAGTAACTCAAACCTTCCTAAAAGTCTCCAAGACTGCAACTGACACATAAGTTGGCCATATAGCGATGGCAATTAAATTCAAAAAGGCAACGAATGGTGCTGAGCAAATAGCTGTAGTGACACCTGCAACAGTAAGAATTCGTCCCTACAACCAAAAGAAAGGTAGAAACTTAAATTAGCGATATATAACACTTACTTTTACTAATCGAAAAATGAGTAAGTGGTATTGTTAGAAGTAATGAAAACTTAACCAACTGTATGACACTATCATTCTATTGAGTTATAATATATCAGTTACATGTAGAAGTTTATAGTCTGACAACTGCTATTGTTCAAAAGAGATAGCATACCGTCATAGTCAGTTGACCAGCAAGGATAAAAACAGCAATAAAACTATTAATCTGTGCAAACGATTGTCTTCTTGCAGTAGGGCTTGCAACAGTTGAGGCAATTATGGTTACTTTCTGCGATTTATAAGACGAAAAAATAAATCAGCTCAAAACAGCTAACAGTTTCTGATTCCCATACCATAAAGTTTGCAAATTTTGGCCTGGTATACTGTTTTACGTAAGCTATTTGATTATCTGCCAAATATGTTATACAGCCTAAATATCATGTAAACCCAAATCAATATAATCAACTTATTTGCAACGCCATTGATGGAGGCAATTTTAACAAAATAAAGCATCTTTTCTCACCTGAAAATAGAAGAACGAAGAAGTCACTGCGCTTAGCCACAAAAATAAGGACACACATAACAGATAAGTTGATGACCATATTAGGCGTAATCCTTCTAGTAAAGCCCAAAACCGAGGCTTTGTTGAAGCAGAAGTTGAACTTGCCGTCCTTAGTGAAGATTCCTTATGAATAGGTTTCTCATCCTGGTGATCAGTTTCATTTCTTCTGTGAAAGAAACAAGAAAAATAATAACATACAGAACATATAACTTTGATTATCATTATGTTCTTTAGGAGATATCTACCTGAGGGGAGATAATTCTTCAGAACTATGAGACATATCTTTGTTTATTCTTTCTGATGATTGGGCAGCAAGTTCCATCAAGAGGGAAGCAATTAACAGCAAATCTGAACACACGAAAACATAAAAGAATTTAGAATAAAAGAGCATATTTATAGAAATACCGATATCAACAAGAGGACACATACATGGTCCCAACCAAGCCATTGTAGAGGCAAACAACGAACCAAAAAGCTGGCCAAATGTAGCACCAGCGCCCACAAATCCGAACAATCTTGAACCTGACTGAATACAAGAAATGATTAATAAATTGCAGAGAAAAACTGAAATACATGCATGGCAACACATACCTCATTGTCCATGGCGTCAATTACTCTTGCCCACGTTGAAGATATAGTTATAAGATTTAGCAGAGCAACCTGTAAGAACATGGAAAGTTACTACTGTGCATTGACAATTTTATTGACACTGATCACATTTGGGACTGGGTAATTGGTAATACAAGTTGGGTGGACCAAGTAAGCCCTTTTTGTAATTTTTCGTAAACTATTAGTGCGTTGATTATAATAACAAAAACACTATTAAAACAATAGTACTAGTAATTGAAATCTCGATATAAAATGTTTTAGGAGGTTGAGACAAAGTCATAAGACACAATCAGAATCGATCCATTCATATACAAATGGGTCAAAACTGCAATCTCTAGCCATAACTAAGAAACTAATAGCCCGGAAGAAGAGATAATAGTCTGATTATACCCATAAGAAGAAGCCAATTCTCACTGAAATGTAAAACCATCCATGGTCCTTCGAATCACTAAGATTACTTGAGCTATCATCAACTTCAACCTTTACTTCATCTTTTATGGTGGAAGAGGTGGTGAGAGAACCCTAAAAATGTGGAGCATGTCCAGTGAAATATGAAAATGGTATCCTAGAACGGGTATATGTGTGTAATTGGCAGTATTATCTTTACCCTTTGGTTCGGACTTGAGCTTGCAGGAGACGACCATATCCATAAAATGAAAAACACAATAAGACTTGCACTGAAAAACCTATGTATCAACACCAAAGCCTGAAATTCAACAAACCTTCATTACGGGGTGATGTACGGAGCACAATAGACACTGTATGCATTGTCAAAAAGCTAAACATCGGAAAAGAAAATTGCCACAAATAATAAATCTATTAAAAAAATTGTAGGGTCACAAACCTATTACAAAAAGAGGGTCTAACATAACCCCTATCACAGTATGAGATTAATCAATTTAGTACAAATTTGATCAAGTGATTAACCTTTGTTAAATGATAAAGCTATTCCCTTAGAATTTATTTGAAATTTGTCACAGGCCAATTAGGTATACTTGAATGTATGCTTCTTGCGGATGATATTGTGTTACACTTAATCTTACTTAAAACATGTCATGTCTTAATGCAAATAAATATTCAAGAACGAAAGGGTCGTAGACTAAACTAAACGTGAGTATCAAAGGCGTTTACCTCTCGTGGTGCCAAACTGCCAATATCTATGGAGGTGGCCAAGGATAACATGGAATCCAACTAAACGGGAATGTAACTACACTAAGAGGCAGACTGAACCCTTAAAAGGCGCAACTCGAAAACACAAACCATTCCAATAATGTAACAAAACTATTTACAATAACTTAAAACAAATGAACAATGACATATATACCTTAGCTTTGGAAACATTATTCGACGAGAAAATAAGGGTGGAAAGCGGAACAGCAATGAATGTCAAAACCAATGACCCAACAAACAAGCCAGGTAGATTCTTAACACCTAATGAAATCGCACCTTCGTCTCGTAATGGTAACACCACAAAATAAGCACTCAAAACCTACATTCAATTCAAATATAAATTAATTAAACATATAAAAATGAATGAATGAATTGGGGGGTTTATTATTAAAAAAAAGCTTACGAAGAAGAAAGAGGAAGTTGAGTAGAAAACGTTGTTGGTTTCATGAGGATGAACTTTTACGAATAATGAGATGAATGATGTGATTTGTTGTTTGCTTATTATCATTTCTTCTTCTTCTTGTTTATGGTGAAGAAATGTAATGTATTTTATAAAGGTTAAAATAAAATAAAAAGTTATTAAATCTTGAAAAAAAAGTCACCTAGTTTCAAAATTGTCATCTAAGTTATTATTTTTTACGAAGTTAATTGCATAAATCGTCTGTGGTTTGTCGAGTTTAACGAATTAGTTCCCTCGAAAAAAAATCTAACGGATCATCTCCCTGTGGTTTTTACCCGTATCGGTTTTGGTCCCTTACCGATATTTCCGTTAGTTTGACTGTTTAAAAGACTCTAATGACCAAACTACCCTCATACGTGTTTCTTAAATGGTCTTTATGGTTTGTTAGATATTACGGATTTAGTCCATATGTTAATTTTTTTATTATTATTTTTTTCATTTTTTTATTTATATGTTTTTTTCAACTTTTTTATATGTTTTTTTAACGTTTATTTTTACTTGAACCGGTTTTATTTATACGTTTTTTGTATGTATGTTTTCTTATACGTTTTTTAAACGTTTTATTTATACTGAACCCTTTTTTTTAACGTTTTGTTTATACTTGAACCGATTTTATTTATACTTGAACCAATTTTATTTATACGTTTTTTGTACGTACGTTTTTTTTACGTTTTATTTATACTTGAACCGAATTTATTTATACGTTTTTTAATGCTTTTTGTATGTGTGCTTTTATACGGTTTTTAACGTTTTTTTACGTTTTTTATTTATACTTGAACCGATTTTATTTATACTTTTTTTAGTGTTTTTCTAAGTTTTTGTATGTATGAAAAAACGGATGAAAACGGACAAAAACGGACAATACGTACAAAAACTTGGAAAACCGTAAAAAAACATACGAAAACGTACAAAAACGGACGAAAATTGTATAAAAACAGATAAAAACGTACAAAAAAGTTCAAAAACTCGAAAAACGTAAAAAGACGTACGAAAAAGTACAAAAACGGACGAAAAACGTATAAAAACGGGTAAAACTTACAAATACGAATGAAAACGGACGAAAACGTTCAAAAACGTACCAAACGAACAAAAATGTAAAATATACGGTAATTAAACGTAAAAAAGGTATAAAAGACTTTAAAATAAAAAAAGAGTAAACTACACCGTTCGTCCTTGTGGTTGGGGTTAACCAGCGTCCTTAGTCCCTTGACCAAAAAAGTTGCACCATCCGACCTTAAGTGGGAAACGTTTTCCGCGGTTGGTCCCTCCCTTTAACGACCCTCAGTAACACTCGTTAACTGCCCTCGTGTGACATTCACGTGAGGGTATTTTGGTCATTTTACAACTGATTTCATCTTTTTCTTTTTGCCTTATCTTCATCTCAAAACCATGAATATCCACCATCATCTTCTTTCATGGTTACCTCTACGATCACAACCACAACCACATCTGTTCTTTAGCAGTTTATAAATTACAACCACACCATAAACATCCAACCCCCAATTAGCTCCACAACCACAACCCATCATCTTCTTCATAGCTTAAAATCTTTGTTTCTGGGTTTGTTCAACAGCATCCCTAATTAGCTCCATCCATCTTCGAAACCTCCACCAAAATATAAATCATAACCAAAATCAAACTTATCTTCATCTACATCTAATTTATAACATAAACTAACAAAGAATAATTAAAACCCAATAAAAAAATTGGTAAATTATGGCTTATCCTACTGTTAGTCAACAACAAAAATGGTTGCCTACTTCTTTAAATGATTACAAACGCATAACAGCATATAATTTAACAGTAAATTCACGCGTTAACAAAAAGGAAAAATACCCTTAAACCCCAATTCATGACAGTGGCGGTTATCGTGGCTGGTGCTTGTGGATGGGAAGAGGTAAGAACTATAATTATGAATTACTTGTTTAATATTTTTGGTATTTTATTTTACAATAGTATTTTTTGTTTTTTTCCCAGTATTAATAAATATCACTTCAAGAAAAGAACTTAGTGGAGTCATTGATCGTGATGGTTTCATCTGTGCAGTGGTAGTAATTGACGGTTGGATCTGTGTAGCGGCGGTAACCTAGTGGAGTAATCGATGTGTTCGACTTAACGATTATGGAAGTGTAATGTCAGTAATTGATGACTTGATGGTGATGGTCAGAACTGTGGTGGTGGCGGTTGGTTAATGACGGGTTAGTTGCGAGTGGTTTGATTTGTTACAGGTTGTTGTCGGGGAAAGGAGGTGGTGGCCGGATTTGAGATAAAGAGGAAGATGTTAGGATTGGTTATCCGGTGGTTTGATTATGGGTGTTTTGATCGGTTAAATTGTTTTTGTTTGGTAAAGGGATAAAAGATGGAGAAGATGTTAGGATTTGTTTATTTATTTTTTATTATTTAATAACTGATAAATGATAGAACAATATCAAAGTGCAAAATGACTATTATACCCTCACGTGTATATCATGTATAGTTGGTTAACGAGGGTTTGTGGGCCTGGGTAAAGTGAGGAACTAACGGCGGAAAACGTTTCCCACTTAAGGTCGGATGGTGCAACTTTTTTGGTCAATGGACTAAGGACGCGGGTCAACGCAAACCACAAGGACGAACAGTGTAGTTTACTCATAAAAAAATTTAAATGATAATTAAAAATTTAAAAACAAAAAAAATATAAACAAATTAACGCAACAAACCACATGGGAAACACTTATGAGGGTATATATGTCATTTTCACCTTCTAATCCAGCAATTAACGGTCAACGTAACAGAGTTAGTGGTCAAGGGACCAAACCCGATACGGGTCAGAACCACAGGGAGATGATCCGTTAGATTTTCTTTGAGGGACCAATTTAGTTAAACCCGACAAACCACAGGGACGATTTATGCAATTAACTCTTTTTAAGGGTTTATTAAATGTGTTATTCAATTTTTAATTAAATTACACTCTAGTTAATCTCAAGATGGGCTAGTAGTTGATAGTCCGTATTTAATATTCATGCTTCATTCCACCTCAACTAAGAAGCTACATGTTAGTTTTTCATTATTAAACTCATCATTTGACTAACCTAACTCCATTATTCATCTTCATCATCAAATTTAGGGTTTCAAAACCCCCTCAAATAACATCGATCCTTTGTGGTTGTGGTGAACTAACAAGATGTCGAACATCTTGGTATTCTTGGGGGGGGGGGGAAAGATTCGTCTTTGTTAAGAAGCTCCCAGGTATACGATATCACCAAGAGATGAATCATGGCTAAAGTTTACATTTTTGTTCGGGGTTTATTGATGGTTTGTGTGTGCAGATTTGATGATTTTATTGGATTGAAGATTGGTTATATATACATAATTTGATTGTAAGTTTTATAATCTTTTTGATATTTGATTCAAATGTCCTAATTTAAAATGATCCATGTACAAAATGTCATTAGATGTTTTTTTGTCTATCAAGGATCCGAGTCTGCTATGTAGTTATATTTTGAGAATCCATGGTTAAGAGATAAGTTCATTTTCCCTAAACGGTTCATCTAATTCATAGAAATGATAAATTGATCTAAACTATTTTAGCTATGAAAAAGATTTTCTCTTCCTCATCAAATCCACCCAACACTTTCAGGTTAGTTTTATTAGTTAAGCACCGTTATTGAGCTTATAAAATATAAGACGAAACAAATAAGCTCACACTAGGTGAAAATAGGCTGAAACAAACACCCTTGCTTTTTTTGGTTTTTGCTGTTTTTTAGGAGAAGGTTGTAAACTGAAACCTGAATCAAAAATCTAAGTTGAATCCTCTTGAAACACGAGCGATGGCATGGGATGAAGCGAAATGTGTAAAATATATGGCAAGGTGAGCTTTCCTTTTCAAATTTGTTTACTCTATATATTTATGCTCTTACTATATTATCATTTTATAAGGATTTTGAGTCGCTATGATGAGTTTTTAACGATTGAGTAACGGATTTGTACTTATGAGTGTCTGACTATGAGTTTCTAACAATCGAGTAACGTATTTCTAAACTGGAGCGTGAGGGTCGTGCGAGACCACGGATATCACCATGATTATCCCTTTTATAAGCAATCCCAAACAACCTGTTAAAAGTAATTGTCACTTATTACTTGAAACAACAATGTTGTAGGTTTCGTGTTGCATGTGAAAAGCTGAAAAAGGTGTTGAGTGCAAATCCACCGGCACCTATGATGTTAGCTTATTTCAAGGAGTCCAAGAAATTTTATGAGATCTATGTTAAATGTGAATACAACAGTAAGTACTTTGTATAATAACTAAAACAGAACAATACACTGTAAATACGAAGTACTTACTGATTAGTAGTAAATAGTTAACATCCGCTCCAATAATATGGGTTGCCTGATGCGGTGAGAGCCTTAGTCATTGTTTCTATATAAAAACATAGAAAATTACTAATTACAAACGAGTCTTGAGAATAACCTGTATGTTAATGTGTTGTTAGTATTAGTGTCAGTGGTTGGATTTTATTGTTTATTATAGTTAAATTCTTATCCATTTGTTTTATTCAGTAATGTTATAGGTAGTAAATACTAATATCAACTTAATGTCACAACAAAAATCGATAAAACATCATTTTCCCCTTAGAAAATGATGGAAGTTGACGCTGCAAGTTCACAAGGTAACAATGTCATGATGAAGGAAGAAACAATCATAGTAGTATTTCCATTGAGAAGCATCCCTTAGAGGTACTGACATCTAGAAATGAGGTAGAACATAATTCAGTAAACGATGAAAGTAGCACCCTGTATTTACTAATCATGGTAAGCGGTTACAGGTGCGAAAGATGATAAATTTTACGAGATGATAGTGTTTGATACACTCAACATTCTTACTTAAGATAATTGCATTTGACTAACTTGCATCTACTAATGATCCATGATCCCGGAACCTGACCACTACAGCTAAAATCTATCAGATTCACACAAAAGTTTAGAATAAGAGAGTTTATTGACACAACTTATTACTCACAAACAAGTAGCTGTACCAAACCGCAAAAGTACTGACATGGTGGTGACATGATACTTTTGTGGATCAAAGAGGTACAAAATAGTGTGCACGATAACTGATCGAAAAAACTCTTTGCAAGAACTACTGATTAGCTTTGCGGTAATTCCAACTGCAAGTGTCATCATCGTCATATTGCTCTTCAGATTCATATTCTCGAATCGTTAGTACATTCAAGCTCGGATTTTCCTTCTTTTCACAAAGAAAAAAAAGATGTATTAACTATTTATTTATTTGTTCAATTGTAGGACCTTTAAAGACTGTCCAAACCCAGATGAGAACAAGAATGAGATTAAGTTTTGGTTACCAAAATAGAAGAACCCAAATGAAGGTATTTCTTCTTTTCTTTATTTATCATCACAAGTGTCTAAATCATCATGTATAGGTGCATGGACATATATTCAAAAAAAGAAGATATAAATGTAGTTGGAGTGAAAGTGTGCTTGCAACTGTTAGATATATTCCACAGTCACATCTCATTTGTGACTCCTTACCTTATTAGGGGGAGAATATCTCAGGCAAGTGTCGATAGTTCTTTAACTTGAGAGCACTTTCAAAAACATGAAGTGGGATAAACATTAAAAACCAAAAAGTAAACTTATATGATTACGTCGATACTTAATCATATTGATTCACTTTAAAAGACAAAATCTATGCAATCAACAATTACATACAAACTGTTTATAACATTGTGGTGAGCTAGACTCTAAATCATTTCAGGTTGCATTTAGCGTTGCCCTTGATACTATAGTCAACATACAAAAGGTGCACGAACAAATTGATGCTGAAATCATGTGCCGCCACATTAAGTAAGTTGTAGCAGCAAGGATGCTCAACAAATTGATCAAGATCAGAACAATGATCATGATAATAAGAGTATTGAGCAACCACCAGATGATTCCGTGGGGGACAACAATCTACCAAAAGATCATAACATGAATCAGGTATTCTATTTTTTGGCTTATTTTCTCTTTAACTTTATATAAAAAATATGAGATGTTTTGCTTTTTGTACATCACTTCGAGCAGACAATCAAGAAGGTACCGGATGAGGATTTGGAATAAAGCGAGAATCCATCATTTGACACAATGTTGTACAAGAATTTGTTGCTCGAAGCTGAACCAGAACTATGTGCCTCGAGTTACCGAACCCGATTTGATCATTGCATCATGTATTTCTTTCATTCCATTTTAATACCTCCTCTTTATATGAAACCAATTGAAACAATAAAAGGTGTTTCTCCTACGTCACTGTCACTTGAATTATATCAAATGCACATGCTATCCGTTTTATAAGGGACGATTACTTAGATTTAGGATTAAGATTTAAACTCAATTTTGTGGATTGTGCGTGTTGTTTAACTTAAAACATTGTTCGACAAAGAGTATACCAGTTACTTGGTATTTACATAAAATTTTCATTTACAACTGTGCATTTTATTCTCTAAATATCTGGACTTTAAACATTTTCTTTTAAACGCAATGGAGATATATCTAACTATGGATGGGCTATATGCGATATTATCCTGCATATTCCCCTGCGAAAAACAACTTGAGATAAGCCGTGTGCAACGCACGAGTAGCATCAACATTGTACAGAATCATAATGCAAGCGGCCAGTACAACCACCCCCTGTGAAAAACAACTTGAGATAAGCCGTGTGCAACGCACGAGTCTGCATGCCTCGTTTTTAATTAAATTACACTCTAGTTAATCTCAAGATGGGCTACTAGTTGATAGTCCGTATTTAATATCCATGCTTCATTCCACCTCAACTAAGAAGCTACATGTTAGTTTTTCATTATTAAACTCATCATTTGACTAACCTAAATCCATTATTCATCTTCATCATCAAATTTAGGGTTTCAAAACCCCCTCAAATAATATCGATCCTTTGTGGTTGTGGTGAACTAACAAGATGTCGAACATCTTAGACCTGAAAAAAGAATTGTTGGTTTCTCCAATTTCAAGGATCCCACAAGAAACTACAAAATTTTAAGGTGAGCTTATGGCCATTAATGAATCGTTGGTATCAATAAAGGATGCGTGAGCTCCATTCGAATATGATCAATTCACAAGATGAGATTGTTCAACTCAACAATCAAAACTCTCGAACTACCTTCTACATTAAGTTGTTGATTTTGTTGATTATTGACATGTTCTTTTATTAGGCTTCTTAAGGTTTGATGGTAGTTTCCAAAGGTTTGATGATATTGCTCGTGATATATTTTACTACTTTAGTTTTAATAGAGTAATGGAATTTGTATGTTTACATGTGTTTGTTTTTTAACTCTTTTATGCATTATAAATCTGCAACTAACAACATCTTGCAAAACATAAATCTCACAGTATAAACATACAAAGTAAGACATAAAGTGATATCACTGATTACCAAAGTTGTCCATAGCATATACAAAATAGAGGCACATCAAGTGCAAATTACCAAGTATCAACATAGCATGTATAAACATGTTGCTACCTATAAATTACTAGGTATCTAGATAAGTGAACTGGCATATATACAAAAGTGCCTAACAATTGGATAGTCTAAGTCAAACCTAACATCTATGTGCATAACATCATCTGGAATCAATCATGGTCCATGTGATGGTGGCCTGTTGAACCGAAGTTGCTTGATCCATATTAATTCCCTCCTTCTGAACATTGGTTCATGCAGTGGTTTGTGATCAACGACAAGTTATGGTTTTTGAGATGCCAATGGTTGTGACTAAGTTAATGGAATCTCATACTAAGACTGAGCATAGATCAAAACATCTTCAGGTGTAATTTCATATGACCATGCTTGTACATGTATACCCATAGTATTCTGCATAAAAAGTTACATTAAGACATTGAATAAAGTAACATACATAAATATAAAGTGTATAGAGTATTTACTTGACCATAACATAATTTATCCATCAAGTAGATCCCAAGAAACACGACATCCTATAGGTTTAATTCCACCAGTATACATATAAGCTCTTGATCAATCTATTTTTCCTATACTTCTAACTAATTTGCCATTTATGGTCTTAAGCCTATTCTTACTGCTACTTCCAGCTTCACTAGTTATAAACCCTAAAGGTGTAGTTTCTAAATTTTTACTCAAGCCCCTTATCATTACACCACCACCCTTTATCCTCACACCACCACCCCTCATCCTTATACCACTAGTTGTAGACATCCCAAACCCAACAGTTGGTGTTGACATCTTAGTTGGTGTATACATCTCAGTTGCAGACCCACTAGTTTGTGTAGACATCTCCCAACTTCTAGGATGTCTTCCTATCAAATACTTATGTGCTTGTTTGATTTGATTCATCACTTGTTCAATTACATAAGTGTTTAATTACTTGTCAAATGAAAGGAATTATACCTTATGCTGATAAGATATGATTGATATTATAGGTGCTGAGATATATTAATATCATATAAACAAATATAAATGCAGCGAATTATGCACCTATCAACGAATCCATAGAGTCATATGATCAATCAAAATAAAAACACACAATAGTAATACCTTTGTAGCGTGATTGGTTGAATCAAGTGGTGATCTTCACCAATATGCGAAACCCCAAGAAACCAATTGATCAAATAAGATCACCTCTATGAATAATCCATACTACACTTCATAGTCTACCCCGTGAATGCTAGTCCTTAACCGCGTAACCTTGGAATGTACTTTGAATGAACAAGATTCAAAACAATAGATCAAGAAAAACAAAAACCCTAGTTAGTGTTTGTGCCGTGAGTTTCACAAGAGAGATGGAGGGAGAGATTTTTGGTAATTGGTTATTAAAATTATGAGGAGATATCAAATATTTATCATATAAAATTTGATCCTATCCCCTTAATTTTCTCCTCTCTAGGTCGGCCCCTATATGGGCTTGGATGGGCTTCCCATTTGTTTTCCAAGTCCAATAAACTAAGTACACTACTTAGTTATTATAGGCCTGATATTGATCCCACGTTACTTAGGTTATTTATATACCGTAAATACAATAAACACGATATATAAATTGGTACCTTAGTGTATATGTGTGTGACTCCATAGGCTCACATATGTCTAGTCGTATAATTATTTATTATGACACAAGCATACTCTAACAGCTCCCACTTGTGCACGTCATAATAATCAAGTAATAATACAAGCAAAGGTTAGCGTCTAACAACACGCCAATGCCCCCATAAACATATGAGGATTGTTTCTTAAACCTCTCATTTTAAATGGTTTAGATATCAATCATCCTTTTGTTACAGATACTATGTTGAACATTAGACACGGATCATGAGTCATTCTAACGTTTAACATTCTGTTTCTCGATATATACATTGAACTAGATTACCAAATTAATCAAGTATCATCTTAATTACATTTGGGTGTGGCCACACATACATCTGTTCAAATCATCGAGGGGCCGAGTAATATCTAACTTCAAAACATGTGGAGTAACAAATCCTATTTTTGACTGCACGTGTCCGTCATGTGTTTCACATCCCTCCTGAAAATGGCCTTTATAGCAGCCTTGTTCAGGTCAGCGTTGAACCATATCAAAGATTGACATTCCACACATACAAAACCTACTTGCATCTCAAGTCTGAGGATGAGAGACATAACCACTTGCGAGATTTACTATTGATGCCGATCCATGTAGTGATTTCTCGTAGGTTGGGTCAGTCTAATGTTTATCCAGTTATATCAATTCATACTATATGAATATGACCAAAACACTCACATTTGCCTTATTTCAATGATACTCTCGTATCACCAACTGACAATGGACGATTCAGAATAAATAAATTATTCATGGATTTAAACATGCTAATATAGAACACAGTTGTATAAATGAAAACGATCATACCAGTTATATCAATTCATTGCTTAATATAATTGCTTAACGTTCCATTATCCAAATATTAAAAATAGATATACATGAGACTACTAGCAGGTCGAAGTTCAATGTTCCTAGCATGATAAACATGCTTGGTACAAGACATTGACTTTGTAAAGAGTACCAACTAAGTTTTCATTTTAGTTAACTTTGAGAATACTTGTTTCAAAACTCACATGCAATGAAGGTTTTGAATAAAACGATAATTGTCATTTTGTATATGTGTGTTTAAGTGCTAATACAATAATACTAGCATCGCCACAATACATTACATAGGTTGTTTGAAGCAAGTAAAACCACCTATTTAAGACAATCTGCTTAATAGCTTCCCAAACCATAAAGTATTCTTACTCTTGAATGAATAGTGCAACAATGCTTTTAATCAAGCATGTCTAGTCAGCAGTATTATCATTTATGATGAAATTTTGCTATGACTAGGATTGAGAATCATCTCAATCAAAATAAGCATTAGTGTATAAACTCAACACTAATCTCCTTATTAAAAATCCATAAACGATGAACATGTCTTTAGTCCTTTGCAGGCCGTTTAGAATGTTCTTTCAATAGTAGTCTAATGACTTTTACTTAGTTACTATGGTTGTCGGTTCATCTTGCATTCATGCAAGTGTTACAATTAGTCTAATACATATCATGACATACATAATGAAACCTTTAGCAAAACTAAACGTTTTCATATGCATGATTCGATCCACACTTGAATTTTGCAGCTTGCACATTTTCTAAAGATAACTTGGATTCAAAAACCCTTTTGGTTACTCAACTTCCTCGCAAAGGTAATTATTAAAGAAGGAGTTTTTACATCTAATTGCCATATTTCATATTCATGAAATCAAGCATGGTAATTAATATCTTTATTCATTTAACGCTTGCAAGGAAAATAAGTTTTAATCGTAGTCAATCGCTTGAGTATAAGTAAAACCCTTACCACTAGGTGTGCGTTTAAATGTGTGTACATTTCTGTCCATATTAGTCTTCTCCTAGAAGAACCAATTTAACCTTTCAGTCTTACCGATTGGTGAAAGATCAATCAAATTCCAAAAGGATTTTCTTTCATGGACTAGATCTCAACATTTATTATGTTGTTCGCTAGTGCATTCAGAAGGTTGTGTAAGAAGAGACTTTCCTCGAAACAGACGCTCCCACTTACTTCTTGTAATAGGAGACTTTCTCCAAAAACACAGCAAGTCGAGCAACAATAAAATTGTTCTTGTTTGGGAGGTATAATATATGCTGATAGTTTTTTTACTCTAGTTTGCTAATAGCACGCTTAACGTGGTCTCAACAAATTCAGAACTTCAGTTAAGACTTAATGAGAGTCTTCCCATTCTATAACTTGATGGTGTCTTAGTTACTTTCTTGGTTGAAACCTGTTGATAGAAATAATGCCTAAAAACATTATTAATATTTTTCACATCTTTACGTTTTGATAATCACAAAATAAAAAAATGTTCAATGTAAAATTAAACGTAAACAAGTAATTAGTAGTAATTTTTCACTTCGAAAATTATATCACTTAAATGTATGAATAAATAAATGCTTAATGCATTTTATGATCAAATGAAATTTTTATTCAACCTCACACTTTTATAAAATGTTGTAAACATTTTTATAAACATTACAAAACATTTTCTACAATTAAAAGAAATGTTTTATTCAAAATAAACATTTTGAAATTCAATTTTTCGGACCTAAAACGGCTAGAAAAGTTCTAGAAAATCCCCCTACACAAAAGACAAACTAGGGAGCCCCTAGTCTAGGGCGGCCCCCTTAAATACACGGGCGACCCCTTTAATTTTAAGGGGGCTGCCCACCTATTTAAGGGGACTGCCCATAGACTGACGCTCCTCCGGATTGTCCTATAAATACTGGACTTTTCCCCACTATTTTCTCACCTTTTGCACTTATTCTTTTTTATCTAAAACAACCCATACATCTCATTATAATCATTTGATCATCTAATCATAAAGCTTTGTTTCCAAATGATCAAAGCTTAATTCCTCAAGTGCAAGAGAATAATACTTCCATCATCAAGTGAAGAAGTATTACACCTCAAGTGTGTATTGCAATCTTGTTGCATCCATATCACAATTTGTAAATCATTTGTAAATATTTTAAAGTTGTGTAGTAGATAAATCTTTGTGATTGTTGTAAGTATAGTTGAATCTAGTTATTCATCCAAGTTGTGATAATTAGGTGTACAAGTTAAAGTGAAGTAGTGAAGTAGTGGTGTGAAGAAAACTAAGGTGTGAAGAAGTTGTGTAGTTGTGAAGTTGTGTTGTGAAGTCGTGAAAGTAGTGAAGAAGTTGTGAAGTCGTGATAGATTGGTTCTACCTAAGATTAGAACTCGACATCTAGCTTAGTGTCGGAAATTGATATAAGCGAAAGTTGTGTACGGTTTTCTCTGCCATAAGGGAGTTTGTTGACATAGTGAAGAAAACTCTCGAGTTTGGTGCTCAAGGAGTGGAGTAGGGCTAAGAGGTTCTTCGTTACCGAACCACTATAAATCATCGCGTTGTGGTTTGATAGTTCTTACTCTTTGTTAGTGCAAATATTACGATATTTAATCTATACGATCTCTTTATGTTTTGGTGATGACAAACATGTGACTTGTAATACATAACCTAAAGTGCGCAAGTTACTCGTAATCACAAATCATCAATGCATACATGCATCAACATCTCTCGACATCTCAAGTATGCATCAAGACGAACATTGGTTTACACCCGACGTAAATCACATAAGGTATGTACAAACAAATCATTAAACATGATTAGTGATCAAGAAAATAATTTTTCTTATTAATCCATCACATTTCTACAAAACTATATTTTTACAAAATACACAAAATAGTTTTGCTAAATAAAAACAAAAATAATGTTTTATTTGAAATTCAAATTTTGAATTCAGTTCCCCCCCCCCAAAACTGAATACAGCTCAGCCAGATAAACCTTCCCCACAAAAGGACAAAAATCAGAGCGTCAGTCTAGGGGCGGCCCCCATATATATATGGGGCCGCCGGGACCGCCACCAGCTGACCGTTGGATTTCCCTGCCTATAAATACTGCACTCTCTCCTGCAGAAAATTAACCCTCTTTGCACAGATTTTTCAAATTCTTTTCTCTCTCTAAAATCCCCTTTCTCTCTCTAAATCTCTTGATCACTAACATAGTTTAATCTTGTTTAAATGTGATCCAATCTTCTATCCTTTCCTTCTTCCCTCATGTGCAAGAGAAGAACTTCGGTCATCTTCAAGATAGAAGTATTGTAGCCTAGTTCGTCTATTGTAACATTTGTTGCATATAGATCGAGTCCATGTCTTCCAATCTTTAGTAGTGTGTAGATCCAAATGATGTATATATTTGGATGGGTTGATTGTGGGTTGGTTAGTATTTTAGGCCTTAAAATACATTGGTGAAGTGGTAGATTGGTTCTAGCTAAGATTAGGACTCGACATTTAGCTTAGTGTCGGAAAATAATATAAGCGACGCGGTTTATGTGTTTAGGCCATAAAACACAAGGTTTGTTATGTTGGGCCATAAAACATAACGGGTTTGGTTGTACCCGAAGAAGGACTCGACATCTAGCTTAGTGTCAAAAAATAATGTAAGCATTGGTATAAGGTTTTCTCCGCCGAAAGGGAGCTTGTTGATTAGTGAAGTAACTCTCGAGTTGGATACTCGAGGAGTGGAGTAGGGCGAAGAGGAGCTTCGTGACCGAACCACTATAAATCATCGTGTCGGTTTGCATTTTCTTTTACCTTTCTCTTTACTTATGTCTTTACATTTATCGCTTTACTATTACACTTGCATTGTGCTTATGATTGTGTGAATTGTTGTCTATGTTGTGTTAGTCATGGTTGTGTAGCTCTTTGTAGTAAACATTGTGAGTGTGGATATATTGGTAGAATATGCACTAGTTATTGTAAATCCATTATCGACACTTCTCATATTGCGTCAAACTTGATTGGTGATTTGATACAAATGATCTAGTCCTAAAACCTCTTCTGGAGGCGGTCCCTTTAAATAGGGCGGCCCCCTGATGTACTAGGCGGCCCCCATATATTTATGGGACCGCCGACAGAGATTGATGTAATTCTTGATCTTAAAGTTTTTAAAAGGAAACGTATTCACCCCCCTCTACGGTTTCCACAATTGGTATCAGAGCCACGTCGCTCTAGTTTTCAAAACAAATGGTTTTTAAAATAGAGTACGATCCATGTATCAAATTACCTGTGAATGGGGACTAAATATGGAAAGTGTTTTGTTGTTTGATTCGTACTAGTTTTCTTACTAAATATACTTCGTATACTATCTTGAAGGAAAATTTTCTCAAAAGAACTTGGAAGTGTCAACTTATGTTTGTCTAAGTCGTAAGAGTAGAAATGATGTCTAAAACACGAAATTTATGTGCTGGAACAACTTTTTAAAGTCCTATGTTCTACAGTTAAGTTACAAAATGATTTTGAACAAAAAACGTGTTTTGGGGTCACTGGTGGCGGTCCCATAAATGTTCGGGCGGCCCCCAAATATATCTGGGGGCCGTCACCTTTATGGGGGCCGCCTGTCTGTTTTGTCAGTTTTTGGCAAACTTCGAAAAATCATATAAAATCAACCGTAAGTCCGTAGAAGTTGTGTCACCCGCCATTTCGAAGATAATTGAGTCTTGTTTCATTTAAAAATACTTCCAAGTCTTTATTGTAAACTTAAGCCTGTCAGAAATGCAAAATACTACATAGTGGTCAAAATTGTATGTTTCGGTTTGACGTAAAACTTGTAGTTTATCTTTTCTTTCAAGTCGAGCATTTTTAGTCAACTTATCCTTGAAAACATTGATCATGATTAATTTTTAAAATGGGGAGGAAACTATTTTTGTTTTCAAATAAAATCAAGCTATGTATACATCGTTATATCTAATACACAAACGACGACAAATATCCTTATGTGTATGCTAGATGATTATGTGTGTTTAACTTTTGTTTTAACTTGGTTAATAAATATTCATAAGTAATCATTACTATTTGTAATTGAGCTAATTATATATCTAAACACATGTGCCATGTATGTTATTTGTATGTTACTAGTTTTCCGTATTATGCCTAATAGGAATTACGCTAGATTTCTTGCGTTAAGTTGCAAAATTGTTTGTGCATTGCATATAGGCATAGATCACTATATTTACAAGTGTTACATAAACATCTTGTAGATTATTTTGAGTGTAGTAACCCATTTAGAAACAAGAGTTAAATAATTTGTCAAGTGTGTGGAAAAATAATGTCCTAAGATCATATGTTAAAATCCGTCACTAAAATATTTCCAACACATTAACTCTCTTCCAACAAGATGTCTAAATCTTTTCATCGTCTTGCTTTGTTTGACCTTGGGTTGGTTAAACAAAAGAAAATATCATATTAATACATTAGTATTTAAGTAAAAGAAATTGTATTTTTTTTGTAGATAATTACTTGTGATTGTTGTAAGCATTTGTTGAATCTAGTGATTAATCCATGTTGTGATTGTTAGGTGTGAATGTTTAGAAAAAGTGAAGTAGTGAGTAGTGGCATGAATGAAACTAGGTTGAGAATAAGAAGTTGTGTAGTTGTGAAGTTGTGTTTGAAAGTCATGAAAGTAGTGCAAGATATTGTGATAGTCATGATAGATTGGTTTAGCTAAGATTATAACTGACATCTAGTTGTGTCGGAAAATTGATATAAGCAAAAGTTATGTTCGGTTTTTTCTCCGCCATAAGGAGTTAGTGACATAGTGAAGAAAAACTCTCGAGTTTGATGCACGAGGAGTGAGTAGGGCAAGAGGTGATTCGTTCCGAAAACCACTATAATCCTCGAGTTTTTGTGGTTTGTGGTTTGATTGTTCTTACTCTTATATTTGTCTTACCTTATTTGCTATATATCTATTAATTTGTTTAGTTAAGTATATTGTTTTTCATTGGGCAGAGTGTTGAATTCACATATAGTAGAATCTAGTTTTTTATTAACAAACATAAATATTAAATTAAAAGGGGTAAACTATTCAACCCCACCTTCTAGTTTTCCACAATTGGTATCAAGAGCCACGTCAAACAATATTTTTAAAATAAATTGTATTTTAAAACTTGAATCGATCTATGGAATCGGAAAAAATATTTAGAAAGGCAATCTATGCAATGACCACCACTATTTGAAAGTGATGGATTTATTTATTAGAAAAATAGATTCGAAACTTATGTGAAATCAAAAGATCTAGATCTTTAGCATGTTATTACCGATGGTGATTTTCCTCCTATTCAAAATAATCCCGAAACTAAAAAGGATGAAGTTGTACCTTTTCATAAACAAAATGATAATCTTAAAAAGAAACATGCAAAAAATAATGAAGCTAAAATGGTAATTTATAATGCTTTGTCACGTAAATGTAAAGTATACGAAAGAAATTTTTATGTGTCAAACCACAAAGAAAATTTGGGTACTTTGTTAATAATCACTCATCAGGTAATAATCAATGTCAAAGACTAACAAAATAGATCTTCTTATTTACAACAATTGAACAATTTTATGATACCGGAAGAGGAGTCAATAGATAATGCATTTTCTAAATTTAACACTATTATTACTAGTCTAAAAGCACTTGATGAAAGTTTTTCTAGCAAGAATTGTGTTAAGAAATTTCTTAGGGCATTACATCTTAAATGACGCGCAAAAGTCACGACGATTAAAGAATCAAAGAATCTAACAACTCTATCACTTGTCGAACTCATTGGATATTTGAAGGTTTAAGAAGAAGTAATTAGAGAGATTCTGAATACCGTTCAAAGAAAAAGAGAACAAAGTAGAATCTATTGCCTTGGAAAGCTAGAAACGGAATTACGTGATGATGATAGCTCAACTCCGATAGTAAAGAATGAAGAATACGCCATGGCCGTAAGAGACTTAAGAAATTCTTTAAAGAACGAGGACGATTTCGTTAAGACAACCATATGAGAGAGAAAAATCATTTCCAAAGAAATAAAGATGACAAAAATGGCAAAGGTGAAAGAAAATGCTTTAAGTGTGGAGATCCAAATCATCTCGTCGGAGAATGTCCAAAACTATCAAGATATCAAAATCAAAAAAAGCGTTGTTGGGAGGATCTTGATTGGATAGCGACAAAGATGAGAGGAAGGAAGACAAATGACGAAAAGTGTCTTCTGGCTAAAGCTTCTAAGAGGTACTTTACGGAAAACTCGAATACTTTAGTGATGACCAATCATAACTTGACGAAAAATGACTTAGATAGATGAATATAGTAGGACTATGCACAAAATTGAGACTAAGTCTATGGCTAAAATAAAAACTCTAAAAACATGCTAAATGAATTTGAAAAATGAAGCACTAGAATTAAATGTAAATTGGCTACGGTTAGAAAAAAGGTTAAGGAAGTAATTGAAGAATGTAAATTATTGTCAAGACCTTTAGCTTGAATGAAAATGAGAAGCTTAGAAAAAGAAATATCATTGACTAAAGATCAATTAAGATAGTAGTCACTCACTTAAGAAAATAATAAGTTCCAAAAACTTACGGGATAAATCGGGTTTGGTTTAATTTTCCAAAAAGGGTCAACTAGCGAAACAGACAGTAAAGTTGTGTAAAAAAGCCAAGAAGTCGAGTCAAAATAAAAATTCGATAGATCCTACACAAACTCAAAACCAAATATTTATACTTATAAACAATATAAATTCTATTGAAAGTGATGATGAGGTAAAACGTTTTTACAAACCCTCCTTAAAACTTGGAGTCGGATTTACTAAATCCACAATGAGGTCTAAAACACCTCCTCCGAGAAGAAATGAAACTTTCATCCTCGTTCTAAAACACCTCAACCTAGGAGAGACCAAGGTAGACCAAATTACTCTAACACTAATCACACAATGTGAATCATCCACACCAACCACAGCTTTACTCATGTGGAGTTGTTTCACCGTGCATGTGTTCAATATCAAGTGCAATAACATGTTGAAACAATAACTTCTAGGTCCCATGAAACAATGGGGACAAAATGGCTAAATGATCATATCTTTTGAGGTTAATCATCTACAAGCATCATTTGGCTTTCGTCAAACAAATTAAAGAACTCATATAGGATTTCCATAAATCCTCATCCTTAAAGCTTGCTACCTTGAGGATTTTAAAGTGATTTATCTTGAAGGCTAAGGTACGTCTCACTTTCTAATTACGTAAATTATAGATTGGTATATGATATACTTAGTATTAGTGATAATTAGGAAATATGGTTGTCACTAGAAATGTCATTTGTTCGCTTTCTAATTTTAAAAGAATTTGTTCATTAAAACCATTCTTTTACATGGATTATCCATGAACCACTATGAAATGGAAATCTTCTATGGCCACGAACTCACGTAGACGAAGAAAAAGTGAGTTTAGTGATAATAATTAACATGAGTAGGATTAGTTTTGCATCAGGAAAAGTCTTATACCCACTATGGATTGAAACAAACTCCCTTCCACCTCGTACACGTCGCCTCTCCCTCTCCGTCTAATCAAAATCGCTTGTTGAAGTCTCAACTCCTTTACAATATCTCAACCTTCACAATATCAAACTTTTTACATTCAAAAGTATCAATATAATTTTTCGTTTTTCGAAGAATTAAACTCACCAGTTCGCAAAAGTCTATAGTCATCAAATCATCTATATATTGGACATCTTGACTTATTCGTCCGAAATAGTCGAAGAAACCTTTTTAATTTAAACAAATAGGTTAATTAAAATTGTCAATATTCATTCTCACAAGATCTGGCCAAAAAATTCGAAGAATTTTATTTTAGGTGGCTGGCCCTTAAAATTAAAGGGACGGCCGTCTAAAAAGGTTGCGACCCCATTAATTAATTAAAGGGGATACCGCCTTGTTTATGTGAAAAAAACACCCCCTTACTAGTCGATCTATATATATATACCAAACATCATTTATTTTCTTCCCTCTTTCTCCCACCTGCTGTAAACGAAAATCCCATCACCAAAACCTTCAAAATCAAACCTCAAATCACCAAATCAACCAAAATTCGAAAGGGGCAATTACTAACAAGTCTGTCAACAACATCCATTGTAAGTTTTTCAACCATCTTTTGTTTGATTTCATCCAATTTTGTTTCTAATCAAAATTGGGAGTTTTTAATTATTTTTATAATTCTTAGTTTGGTCTAGGATTTTCATAACTACAATGATACCCGTAGTCATAGAAACACTACAACCTTGATAGAATTGAATCACAACACTTATTGAGTCAAAAATTTTTTAAGAACATGTATGCTCATGAACATATAGCCGAATTTTTGCATATATGCATTTTTAAACTTACACATTGTTGATTAATGCCAAAACATGATAAAAATAATCAAGTATTAATCATCCAAACATACATACATATTTTTCAAATCAATGAGTAAAATTCTATAAAAATAAAGGAGTGTTTGGCTCGTTTCTTAGGATCAATTTTTAGAGTCAAAATGACCATCACTATAGTTTTGTCACTTGTATAAACACTCAACAAACTCGTATAAGTCATCAAGATATATAATTCATATATATATTGATACATTTTATGAAAGATATAAAATAAAGGGGCGTTTGGTTTAATATTTTAAAACATGGTTTTGAGTCAAAACAAACACTACTTAACTTTTGTCAAGTCAAAAATAATAAACTTATACTTGTCAACAAAATATACACTTAACGTATAGTTTTCGACAAGCTTAAACAAATTTTATATTAATAAGGGAGTGTTTGGGTCATTGTCTTGATGTTGAAATATATAACTAATATATATTCTTCGACATCCTAGATTAAGTCAAAAATAAATTAAGGAACATATGGATCACTTCTTAGGGTTTTTAGAATCGAAGTAATCCTTGTCCCACATTCGTCATTTTTCAAAACTTCATTTTATTTTCTTTATTATATTTTTTTAACATTTTATGTTGTTGATAACTTGTTTAGGTAACAAAAATGCCGAAAGCTACTACCACCGATATATCTCTCACTAAATCCTACATCCCAAAAGTATCCAAAATTCCCGGCATCTCCCCTACTATTGCCCAATTCTACAAACCTATTGAAAACCGCAACATTCACGAAGGTCGTGTTGTTGATCAAGCCTACTACAAATCCAACAATATTGAGCGTCTCTTTACTAACATTCGCTTCAATTGTCTCTTTCAAATCAACGAACCGATTGTTCCGAGATTCATTCTAGACTTCTATAGTCAAGCACGGTACAAACCGATGACTATGGCTATCTTGTCATCTCTTTTATGATTCAACACGAATTCATAACTCTTACCCTCACTCAATTTGGTTAAATCTTCAAAATTTCATACAATGGTCAAGCCGTTTTTACAAACGAATGGGACCTTGCATCTTTTGAATATTCTCGAGAAACTGAGGGACCATATTGCATCGATCTTCCTACTCTCGATGACATTCGTCGACTTCTTGAATTGGAACGTGTCGTGATAGACCATACCATTAAAAGTCAAACCTTCACTCTCAATCCAAATCAAATCCTCACCAAAGAACTAAGCCCTGACATGAAGCAATGGGAAGAACTCATTCGAGAGAATGTGTTCGGACTAAGAGGACATCGGGACTGTCTCCCCGCTTGTCTTGCTCACATGTTGTATTGTGTTGTTACCGAAGAACAATACAATCTTGCTTATTTCTTTGTCAAAAGAATCGAATGTGCCAGAGCTACTTTAGCTCTACCGCAATCTTTCCGTATGTGCATGTTTCTAACTCTCTTTATCGGACATAAAATGAAAAACGTAAGGAAACGTATCCTCATCTTGACAATGGCACCTATGACATTGTTGAGCATGTCATGCGTCCTCTTGCCCTAAGACAAACTCGACGACCTCGAAGTGATCGTGAAAAGGCACGTCGTTCCGTCTCTTCTTTATCCTCTCATCATCAAGGCACGTCATCTCATCAACACGATGATGATAATGATGATGATGATGTCGAAACTTCTTAAGAAAGTACTCCATCTCCTACCACATATATTAACTCTCTTCATTCAATCGACTACCAAAACTACCAAATGCCTTCCTCTTTTGAACAAACCGATAAAACTCTCTTTGCACTACAAACCACTTTGCTTAACCAAACGCAACGAATGTATGAGGAGATGCGCGGAGGGTTCAAATCATTTGGAAAGGCACTAAAAGGAGTGTTTAGCAAGAAGAAGAAGTGAATACATAGGAGAGAAATTAGCTTGATAGCTAAATGTGGTTTAAGACAATTTTTAACTTAATTATGTGTATGTTCTAAACAACTTGTGTGGTGATTATTTGATTTATTCGGAAAGACTTGGGTGTTGATTATCTTTAGATACTTGTTTACTATGATGATTTAAACCTTTGGTTATTTTATTTAATCAACTACTTATGCTACTTTGGTTTCATGATTTGATGTGTTTATTACATGTTATATGATTAAATGTGCTCATAAAACTCAATAGGGCTTGCTGCAAATAAACCACCAAAACAGAAATACTCTCACAAAAAAATTCTAAGAAAATAATTTTCTGTTGAAAATAGAACCATCAGAGGGCGCCCCTTATCTTTAGGAGGACCGACCCTAATTAAGGGGGGGGGACACCCGACCTAGTAAATCACGGGAGTTATTTTTTAAAATTAAAATATTTATTATTTACATTATATTTAATTATATCTTAAAATTTGCTGCAAATAAACCACCAAAATAGAAATACTCTCACAAAAAAATTCTAAGAAAAATTATTTTTCTGTGAAAAATGGAAACCAACAGAGGGCGGCCCCCTTAATTCATAACGGGCGGCCCCCTTATCTTTAAGGGGACCAACCCCTAATTAAGGGGACTGCCCTAGCAAATCACAGGTAAAATAGTATTTTTCCTGCTTTTTGACCCTCTTTTACCTAGTCTCGGCTATCTTTGCCCAGAATGCTTGAACACAATTTGGAATAACCTAAACTAGTTCAAATTCATTCCTTTTCTAATCCATTCTCTTCCCATAAATCCCTTCCAAAGATCATCACCAACACATCATCTTCCTCATTATACACTAACCATTATCAACCTCCATGGATTCACCAAAAGCTTCCATTTCTAAACCATCAAAGAAACCAAAATTCACCATCATACCACCAAAACAACTCTTCATTAACTTGACAAATGAAGACACTATAACCCCATCACCCAAGCTTCAAGAATCATCTCCTAGTGCTCCTAATGCACCCTCTAAAACTCCATCCACCAAAGACACCTCATCCTTTTCAATTGACTACACACAAAAATCACCAACTCTTTCATCATCTCCTTCCACAAATGGCTACCTAAACCCTCCATTGTCACCTCCTCCTAGAGTTCCTCCACCACCTCTAACTCAAGCACCCAACTCAATGGAAATAACTCTCTCACTTTCACCCATTACTCTAATTGATGTTCATCACAACTCACCATCACTTTCTCCACCCATCATTAGGCATCCTATTCCTTAGAATTTACTCAAAGCGCATGGTGATTCATGCCTTTGTTGTATCCACAACCGAACCCTCATTTTTTGGGTTAAGGGATGAACTTCAATATATGTTTTCATATATTGAACATATGCTCTCACAACCACCAACAATCATCATCCCACCACCTCCACCATCTTCCCCAAACTAAACATACTATATATTTAGTTTCTTAAATAATTGTTCATCCACCATTTTGCAATCAAGTCCTATGGAGCTTTACTAGTTATAGGATTTTTTGTAGTTTAAAAATTTCATGTATGTTAGCATGTTATTTATTTTGTATGCATGAGTGTGGTTCACATACTATTTTAGGCTTAATCTACTCTAAAAAGCTAAAGAAATCTTAAACAAGCTGAAATAATAAGCTGATGAGCTAAATTGAACTGCCAGTACTAACAGTACTAACTAACAGTACTAACTTGGAGTTAGTACTGGTAGTGTTAAGTTAGTACTGTTCCTAAAATGAACTAGCAGTACTAACTTGGAGTTAGTACTGCTTGTTCAAAACAGCCTTTAACATTTCCAAAAATCATTTTTATTTCAAACTAATTAAAAACAGATTATCAAATAACAAAGTAAAACACTTATAAGCAATTTTCAATCCATAATAAGCACTTAAATAAGCATGAATTAGCCTAGCAGTGTTAACTTATAACTAGCAGTTTTAACAAATAAACTAACAATTCTGCAATAGACAAGTAAAGTAAGAAATAGAGAGACTTACTACACCCTTGCTCAAAACAGGGTCAAACAATGAATCTACAAGCTCTAGCTTGCAATAAGCAAGCTAGTGAGAGTCCATAAGCCCGTCCAGAACTGGCTTATCATCCATAACATAAGCTGAGGTATATTTGAGAGTGATTGGTGTGATATTCTCTTAACTACTTAACTTTTTAAGTTCACTTAGTTAAAACAGTTTGTAAACAAGCTGTATTGAGAGCTTTTGAACACAAAACAACTCAATTAAGAAACTTAACACTTGGAATTATAAAGTGACTTTAAAAACTCAAACTTGCATTAAAACTTGAAAGTGTTACAAGCTGAAAGTAAAAACTGTAAATAACTGAAAATAAGCTAAGTTAAATTAAAAATTAAAAACTAGATTCTCCGATTGGCACAAAGGCTTACAAAAGGCTCTATTTATAGCCGAAGTATAGGACTTGCATCTTGTGCTTCTTTGGAGAGATAAAACCAAGTGTGCTAGTTGTGTGAGGAGAATCTAGAGCAAATCCCAGCCTTTGATTTCTTTTGAGCTTCTTTGGAGACAATCTCAGCCATCGAAGTGCTTTGGGAATGGAGAGGGATTGCCAACATGGACTTTATAAAGCTGGGGGGGAAAGTAGGGTGGATGAAATGATTTGGTAGGATGTTGAGTGATTTTGCAGGAGAAGTATGGGAGCAAAACAGGGTGCTGGCTGGTTTTGGTATTGGCGGGAAGAGGCTATACAAGTTGGGTTGTGACAGAGAGAGGTTGAAGATGATTAAGGGAATGTTTGGTTTGTGTACAAGAAAAGCCCCTCTTTCTTTCTTTTATAAATGAAGTTTCTCAAATTGGCATAATCAGCCCCTGACTTTGTTTCCTTAATAAAATAACTTAGGGGTTTGGCATTTTTGACCCCTCAAGTTATTTTTCTTTGCTTTTTTTTTTTTCGCGGAGTTGTCTTGACTTTGATTTGACTTCACACACTTCTCCATCTCGTGTCCGGTCTTTTTGTGAGATATCCGTTCCTGCACAACACAATTAGCAAAACAAGCATATATTTGGCATTTTGAGTCCGTTTTTGGTTATTTTAGCTCGTTTTTAAAGGAAAAAGGTATGTGTAATTAAGCACATACCAGCGGCCCCCTAATATATCTAGGACCGTCGTTTCCTAACAGGCCGTTTTTCAGCTCCTATAAATAGTGAGTCACCTCCAACTATTTTTACAACCCTTTTTTTGCATGAATTTCTCTCAGTTCTTTCTCTCTCTAGATCTCACTAAATCTTTCTAAATCTTTGATCATTTAATTTCTTTAATCTTGTTTAAATGTGATTCAATCTTCTATCATTTCCTTCTTCCCTCAAGTGCAAGAGAAGAACTTGATTGGTGATTTGATACAAATGATCTAGTCCGAAAACCTCTTCTGGAGGCGGTCCCTTTAAATAGGGCGGACCCTGATGTACTAGGCGGCCCCTATATATTTATGGGACCGCCGGCAGAGAGTCATGTAATCTTTGTTTAAAGTTTTTGAAAGGAAACATATTTACCCCCCTCTACGGTTTCCACATCTTGCTTAAAGTTCCCAGACAGAACAACATGTACAGTTTTGATCTAAAGAATGTTGTTTCTTCTGGAGGTTTAACTTATTTATTTACAAATGATACAATAGATGAGTCTAATTTATGGCATAGGAGGCTTGGTCATATAAACTTTAAAACAATGAACAAACTTGTGAGGGGAAACCTTG